>WBNM01023359.1:3669-15652 GCA_013399055.1 Ramphastos sulfuratus | reverse complement strand
CACATCAAAGATCACATTCTGTGCTTCTGTGCTCCACAGCCTCCCTGGGCAGCCTGTGCCAGGCTCTCAGCACCCTCACACTCACCAACTCCTTCCTCAGCTCCACTCTCACCCTGCTCTGCCTCAGCTCCAAACCATTCCCCCTTGGCCTGGCTCCAGATCCCCTCAGCCAAAGTCTCTCTGCAGCCTTCCTGCAGGATCCCTTCAGACACTGGCAGCAGCTCTGAGCTGCCCCTGGAGCCTTCTCCTCTGCAGGCTGCACCCCCCCAGCTCCCTCAGCCTGTGCTCACAGCAGAGCTGCTCCAGCACTGGGAGCATCTTTCTGCCCTCCTCTCAATTCTGTGTAAGAAAGGACTTGCAGACTCTAGTAAAAGAAGCAGTTCTTCTCTCGGGACCTAAAGATTATCCTAACCATGCTATGCTTTTTTTCCCTGAGCCTAGTGTTAGGTAGCCCTAACACCACTGCCAATCCCTGCAGGCCATGTGGAGAGCTTCTGCACTGTGCTGTATTCCTCTAAGCAGTGCTCTGCACAACTCCCTCACAGCAACACTGTGCATGCATGCTACTACTTTAAGACATCTTTGTAAACCAGCAGAATTTAACTAAAAGCCAAAGCAACTCTTCCTTTTCATGTAAAACAACTCTTCCTTTTCAATCAGCACAGGAATTCTGACTGCCCCTACACATTTTTTCCAGTCTTCTTCAAATAGGAACTCCACAGTGAACTTAAGCCTCAAAGAAAGCTTTGATGAGAGCAGAGCACTGAAAATGAGGCTCTCAGCAGAGGCAGTTCTATCATTCTCAGTTTCCATCCAGACAAGTTCAGCTGAGGAACAAGTTGTGCAGCAGGAGGCTGCTAGAACACTGCAACAGGTTGCCCAGGGAGGGGGTTGAGGCTCCATGGCTGGAGAGATTGCAGGTGAGGCTGGGCAGGGCTGTGGGCAACCTGCTCTAGTGGAGGATATCCCTGCTGAGGGCAGGGCTGGGGCTGAGGCAGCTCTGCAGGTCCCTTCTCATCCAGACCATTCTGTGACTCTGTGGAGGCCCAGTAGCAGCTGGCAGAAGAGTTCCCTAGTGCTGGCCTTCCACAGTGCTCCTGCCTGCCACAGCATCATTTTCACACCAGTGCCTGAGGAAGCAGCTTCTTTTTCCTCCCCCTGCCTCTTTTCTTGGAAGCAAACCAACCAACAAACCCAAACCCACAAGACACAGAATCATAGAATGGACAAGGTTGGAAGAGACCTCAAGGGTCATCCAGTTCCAACCCCCTGCCATAGGCAGGGACACCTCCCACTAGCACAGGTCACTCCAGGCCTCATCCAGCCTGGTCCTGAACACCTTCAGGGAGGTTGTGGAGCACATCTTTGATCACATTAGATGATTCTGTGCTCCACAACCTCCCTGGGCAACCTGTACCAGTGTCTCACCTCCCTCAACCTGTGCCNGCAGGTTGCCCACAGCCCTGCCCAGCCTCACCTGCAATCTCTCCAGGCATGGAGCCTCAACAACCTCCCTGGGCAGCCTGTGCCAGGCCCTGACCAGATAAGGCAATCAGAAATGAGAAGTTCTCTGGCTCTGCCCTGGACATTTTCCTTCCCCAGTGAACTTGGATCCTAAAAAAAATAGATCTGTGCCCCAGCCTAAAGGCAGAACTGACTTAGCTGCTGATAGAGCCACAGCATGGGCTGGGCTGGAAGGGACCTGCAGAGCTGCCCCAGCCCCAGCCCTGCACTCAGCAGGGACATCCTCCACTAGAGCAGGTTGCCCACAGCCCTGCCCAGCCTCACCTGCAATCTCTCCAGCCATGGAGCCTCAACCCCCTCCCTGGGCAACCTGTTGCAGTGTTCCAGCAGCCTCCTGCTGCACAACTTGTTCCTCACAGCCAATCTCAGTCTGCTCTGCTCTGCTTTGCAGCCTTTGCCCTCAGCCTGTCGCTGCAGGCCTTTGGGCACAGTCCCTCTGCAGCCTGCTTGTAGCCCCTTCAGGCGCTGGCAGACAGCTCTAAGCTCTCCCTGGAGCCTTCTCTTCTCCAGGCTGAACACCTCCAGCTCCTTCAGCCTGTCCCCATAGCAGAGCTGCTCCAACTCCCTGATCATGTTTGTGGTCTCTTCTGGACCTCTGCTGTTGACTAAAATCTGATACATGCAAGCTCAAAACAATCTGTGCCTTGGCCTGGCTCCAGTTCTGACCTCCTTCTCAGGCTTTTAATGAAGGCAATCCATCTGGCTTACATCTAGGAAGCAACTGTGAGACTTAACATGGAATTATGAGGGGGGTGGGGGGTTTAAATAACTTTTGGTACACTCCTACAGCAATCAGTGCCCTACAGTCCTGAGCTCCAGTTCAGCTGTGGAGCAGCAGAATGAATGAAACCCAAACAAGCACAGGAAAAAACAGCAATGTGCTAATTTCTACAGCTTCCCCTGCTGAGAGACTCCTTTATCAGCAAACTTGTTAGCTGAAAAAAAATAATTGAGTGTTTAGGTTGATGTTTGAAGGACTTCTTGAAGGTATGGAAAGAAACACTGGCACAGGTTGAGGGTGAGACACTGGCACAGGTTGCCCAGGAAGGTTGTGGAGCACAGAATCACCCAACGTGATCTTTGATCTTTGATCACGTTGGATGATTCTGTGCTCCACAACCTCCCTGAAGTTCTTCTGTGCTCCACAGCCTCCCTGGAGGTGTTCAGAACCAGGCTGGATGAGTCCTTGAGTGACCTGTACTAGTGGTGCTAAGCTCTATTATACTTTAAAAGCTCAGGGCACTTCCCTAGGCACCAAGAGGTTGGCAGCTGTGAGCACCTACAAACTGCACACTGAGCGGCCAGAGTTTTCATCCTTCCACAGGTGTTGGGTAGGTTTTTGGTTGAGGTGCAGGGATAACCTCCTGTTCAGGCACAGCTTGTGAACTCTATGGTCATAAAGGACCTGCTGAAGATATCCAGGCTAAGTGGGACTTGTGGCCTGCAGAATTCCCTTACCTGCTCTGAGGTCCTCCTCAGGCTGCAGCTCACGTTTTCCAGCCAGGCCATGCTTCTCATTCAGAGACCTGTGGTTATCCACTGCATCTGGGGACACAGCAAAGGCCAGAGCAGCTTCCTGGCATCACACAAAACCTTGGCAACACTTGTCAGGGATTTCAGAGAGAAGGGCACAGAGGGCACTTCTGATGTACAAAACAAACAGCTCCTGTGAACTCTTGCTGATGGTGCCCACCAGCCACAGCCCCAGGCCTGCCCTGCACCCCTCCTGAGGCTGCTGCTAAATGCAGGAAGCTGCAAGTGTCTGCACTCAGCTGGGATGTGGGCAGCTGCTTCTGCTGCTCTCTCCTCCCTTGGCAGGGAGTGTTGCCAATGAGTCTGCTTAAAAGCAAACTGCAGGCAGCTTTGGAAGTTTATTCATGTGAACCATCTTACATGCCCCTGGTGCCTCTTCTCTCCCCCATGCATTGGGCATTTCCTTGACCAGCCAAAGTTGATCAACAAAGGATGGATTCCTCTTATCCAGGCTTCCACAACCACAGCTCTGTCAAGTCCCTGTCCCCATGGTGCCTCTTGGTTAGATTGGCTCGGAGGCAAATATCCTTCCAGATACTTACAGAGCCAGATCAATCATTTCAGAGGAATTCATGAACTTGGGTCTTGAGATACAGTTAGGTAAAAAGAATGATGGGAATCAGTGAGGGTGGGGAGACACTGGCACAGGTTGAGGGTGGTGAGACACTGGCACAGGTTGCCCAGGGAGGTTGTGGAACACAGAATCACCCAACGTGATCTTTGAAGGTCTTCTGTGCTCCACAATCTCACTGTAGGTGTTCAGGACCAGGCTGGATGAGAAAGAGAGATCTTTGAGGCAGCTTAGAGCTGCATTGCACTTTTCTTACAGCCTGCATTTGTGATTCTGCAGTTCTGATTCTCCAGTCACCAACAGGTGACTCTGCAAAACCAGCCTGGGTTTGTATTTCAAACACCTTGCACATTAAATCTCTTTCACTGGTGATATTGGCAGTCAGGAGGTCACATCTGATTGGTTTAATTTGCTTCTCTTAAACTTTAAAAGATAACAAAAGAGTAGTACCATAAAGGCAGGTAGGAAAGCCAAGTGCAGACAGATTTAAAAGGTGAAATCTGAGGAGTGCCAACATTGCGATGGGAAGAGTGCCACAATGTGGCACCTAATGTGCTGTAAGATCCCTGAAAGGATCTTACAGGGGTGGGGGAGAAGTTTTTGGCACGTGAAAATTCTAGCTGAGAAGTAAGAAGAGTGACCTGAGGTGCTGCTGGAGACAGAGTCTCACAGCACAACTCTGCCTCAGCAAATACCAGCTGCTGTCTAAGCCAAGCCACTGCTGCCCCAGACAGTAACAAGCCCCTAAGCAAGTATCTCCTGAATGCATCTCTTCAGCCTTGCAGGTGTAGACACAACTCCTGTCTTCACCAGAAGAGTCAGTAACACTCCACCGCAAACTGGTTTATAACGGGAAAAAAACCCTTCTGCATTTTAAAATGATGCAAAAATCCCCCAAACAACCCCCAAAGCCCCAAGCAGTACTTGACTTACGTGGCCCAAGGAGGTAACCAGCACTGTTCAGAGTCCAGCCTCGTTTTTCTTTTGCCTTAAGGAGAAAGATGCAAGCATGTCATTGGGTGAACTGCACAGTGCTCTCTGGAGACAGAGCAAAGAGCATCCAAAGGGACATCCTCTGGGCAAGAGGACACCCTCTCAGCAGAGTGCCTTCTGGAGCTTGGAGAATGTTGTAGGAGATAGAAGCCAGCACTATTGAAGCAAGTATTAATGGGGAGAACTTTTGTCTGCTCTCTGCCCAAGCCAACAGCTTTGCCACTCACAGCCATCTGGTTTGAAGATCCCACACCAGGTAAATGAACCTGCAAACAGGGCTTTGGCAGGCAGAAATGTTGGCTTCAGAGTCCCAGTTTATATTAACACCTGCAAGCAGCACCTCAGCAAGNACAGCACCATAGCAAGCAGCACCTTAGCAAGCAGCACCTTGGCAAGCAGCTCCTATGCCTTCTTTTAATGGTTTGGATTTCCTTGCCAGCCTCTTTATATCGAAGCTCCTGCACACCCCTTTCCCGGAGTCAGATGAGACACCCACTCCACTTTGCCCATGAACTTGGCACTCTTCTTCCCCGTAGCCATATTACTTGCTACAAGGGAGACAGTGCTCCAAAGCCCCAGAGTCTTAATTAAAAAAACATTTACTGCCCCAAACTCTTCCTGCGCCTTGTCCAGCCCCTGTAGCTAAGCACGGTGTCCTTACATGCGGGCAAAGAGTGAAGGGCCCTGAGGGCTGAGCCAGGGATGCTGCCGGCGGCTGGGAGCTCCCAGAGCGGAGCAGTACTTACTGAGAACACCAGTCCGAACGTCTCTGACAGGGTGGCACAAAGAATTAAAGCCAGAAACAGGAAACCAGTGCCCCTCTGCATCTGGAAAGAAACCAGACCAGGGTAAGCGCTCCGAGCCGCCGCGGCGCTCTCCGGTCACGGCTGCCCCGGGGCCCGGCAGCATCCCCGCCGCGGGGGGAAGTAGGGGTGAAGCCCTGGAGCAGGGCGGCTGTGGTTTCGCACCCGAATTCCCGGTGGGAGAGAGGTGGAGAGGGGAATACCTTGAGCCGGGGGCGCGGCGGCCTCTGGGCGGAGGCGTTGCAGGGGGCGTTGGCGGCGGAGGTCCCAGGCTGCGCTCCCGGCCGCCGGGACGGGAGGGGGAGGGGGAGGGGGCGGCGGTGTCCCAGTCTGCGCTGGTGCAGGCTGGGATGGAGGGAGCGGGCGGAGGGTCCCAGGCTGCAGTACTGTCGGATGGGGAGGGAGGTCCCAGGCTGCAGTCCTGGCAGCAAGCGCTACTGCATGGCCGTGGGCTGCACAACCCCCTCGGCTCCGCCGCTCTTTATGGGCTGCAGCAGCCCCGCACGGGAGGGGTGGCCTCGGCGTGGGGGAGGAAGGGAGGGGAGCCGAGAGCCGCCCACCCCCCTCGCCTCCGCTGGGTCACTGCCCCCCCCGCCAGCCCCTGCGTGGGCAAGGGCAGGAACGACGGCAGCGCAATTAGAGGCGCTGGGAGCACGGCGCAGGCTGCAGGCAGCGCCCGGGCACTTACCTGTGCTGCGGGGCCGGGCCGGACTGCAGAGACAGGGCAGCACATCACGGCACGGCTCGGCACGGCACGGCACGGCTTGGTTCGGCACTTGCGGGCGCGGCACGGCAAGGCACCGCACGGCACGGCACGGCTCGGCTCGGCACGGCACGGCTCGGCACGGCACGGCACGGCACGGCACGGCACGGCACGGCTCGGCACGGGGCGGCGCGGCGCGGCCCGGCACCGCACGGCACGGCACGGCTCGGCTCGGCACGACATGGCTTGGCTCGGCACGGCACGGCTCGGCTCGGCACGGCACGGCTCGGCACGGCACCGCACGGCTCGGCACGGCACGGCCCGGCACGGCACCGCACCGCTCGGCACGGCACGGCACGGCATGGCTCGGCGCTTGAGGGCGGCGGGGAGCGACAGGGCACACACTGCCCAGGCAACAGTTGTCAGGGGCTGGGGCAGCAGCGCTGCAGGCAGACCTCTGCTTCCCAACCAGGCTGAGCCGGGGCCGTGTGGCTGAACCGGAGGGCTTGGGACAGCCTTGCCCTGCTCACGGCCTCAGCAGCTGCGTCTGGCAGCGCCTTGCTGGCCCTTCGCACCCCTTGCACACAGCCATTGCCTGAGGCTGGAAGGGACCCTCGAGAGTCACTTTGTCTGACCCCCCTGCAGCCAGCAGGGACACCTCCAACCTGCTCAGGCTGCCCAGGGCCAAACCCAACTTGGCCGTGACGGGTGGGGGTGAGCCAGCAGGGGCTATCAGCTCCACAGGGCCCCCTGCCCACTGCTGCCTGTCAGGAGGCTCCTGCAGAGCCAGAATCAGGCCTGAGGCTTCTAGTCCAGCACCTCGGAATCACAGAGTTATAGAATGGGTTGGGTTGGGAGTGACCTTTAGTTCCAACCCAAGATCATCCAGTTCCATTCCAAGACCATCCAGCTCCAACCAACACCATCTAGATCCAACCCAACACCATCCACTTCCAACCCAACACCATCCAGTTCCAACTAGAGACTATCCAGTTCAACCCAAGACCATCCAGTTCCAACCCAGGACCATCCAGTTCCAACCCAACACCATCCAGTTCCAACTGAGGACCACCCAGTTCCAACCCAACACCATCCAGTTCCATTCCACGACCATCCAGTTCCAACCCAACACCATCTAGTTCCATTCCAAGACCATCCAGTTCCAACCCCAGACCATCCAGTTCCAACCCAAGTCCATCCATTTGCAACCCCAAACCATCCATTTCCAACCCAAGTCCATCCAGTTCCAACCCCAGACCATCCAGTTCCAAACCCCAGCCCTGTTCCTGTGCTGTCCCTNCACGGCACCGCACGGCTCGGCACGGCACGGCACGGCATGGCTCGGCGCTTGAGGGCGGCGGGGAGCGACAGGGCACACACTGCCCAGGCAACAGTTGTCAGGGGCTGGGGCAGCAGCGCTGCAGGCAGACCTCTGCTTCCCAACCAGGCTGAGCCGGGGCCGTGTGGCTGAACCGGAGGGCTTGGGACAGCCTTGCCCTGCTCACGGCCTCAGCAGCTGCGTCTGGCAGCGCCTTGCTGGCCCTTCGCACCCCTTGCACACAGCCATTGCCTGAGGCTGGAAGGGACCCTCGAGAGTCACTTTGTCTGACCCCCCTGCAGCCAGCAGGGACACCTCCAACCTGCTCAGGCTGCCCAGGGCCAAACCCAACTTGGCCGTGACGGGTGGGGGTGAGCCAGCAGGGGCTATCAGCTCCACAGGGCCCCCTGCCCACTGCTGCCTGTCAGGAGGCTCCTGCAGAGCCAGAATCAGGCCTGAGGCTTCTAGTCCAGCACCTCGGAATCACAGAGTTATAGAATGGGTTGGGTTGGGAGTGACCTTTAGTTCCAACCCAAGATCATCCAGTTCCATTCCAAGACCATCCAGCTCCAACCAACACCATCTAGATCCAACCCAACACCATCCACTTCCAACCCAACACCATCCAGTTCCAACTAGAGACTATCCAGTTCAACCCAAGACCATCCAGTTCCAACCCAGGACCATCCAGTTCCAACCCAACACCATCCAGTTCCAACTGAGGACCACCCAGTTCCAACCCAACACCATCCAGTTCCATTCCAAGACCATCCAGTTCCAACCCAACACCATCTAGTTCCATTCCAAGACCATCCAGTTCCAACCCCAGACCATCCAGTTCCAACCCAAGTCCATCCATTTGCAACCCCAAACCATCCATTTCCAACCCAAGTCCATCCAGTTCCAACCCCAGACCATCCAGTTCCAAACCCCAGCCCTGTTCCTGTGCTGTCCCTCTTTGCTCTCAGCAGCACCACAGTTGCCCTCTTCTGCCCTGCAGGGCACAGATCTCGAAAGCATCTCAGTGCTTGGTAGGTTCTGGCCCCAGACCATGGTGGGCACACATCCAGCCTGGACTGCATCAGCCTAAAGCTTGCTGGGGCTCTGGGGCTCAGCTGCTCCTTGCAGCAGCTTCTGTTGCTGCTGCTGCACCTCGGGCTCCAGCCTGCCTGTCACCCAAGTGCTCCAAGTGCACATTTGTGCCTGGGAAGCTCCTGGAGGCTGGGTTTGCAGCCCCACACACTGACACTTACCCTCCCCTCCTGGGGGAGATTTACCACTCAGAACTTTGGAAGTGAAGTGGATTTACAGTCACAACAAGAGGGCTAAATGCAGAAGTGTCAAAGGCAGCAAACATCTACCAGGGACACATGGATTCACAAACCTCCCCCTGGGCACAAGGACCCAGACGGCAGCCTCTTGTCTTCTGACCTCCCCCACCCCATGGACCTTCCCCAGGCAAAAGAAGGCAGCAAAGGAGGTCAGAGAAGGCCAAGCAGCAGGCAAGAAACAGCAGAGGGAAGAGGCAGAGTGAGTTTGTACATCACAACCTGAGGTACTCAGCAGCCCAAAGGGATTAGATTCATTTATCTCATGATTGTTCTATGCCCAGTCCCTAGAATTCTTGGTCCTAAACTCAGACTCTCTGGAATAAAACCTCCACTTAAGACAGGAGATGAGAGGCATCAACCCTGAACTGTGACACAAGCCCCAGGGTGCAGGCCCCTGGCACGCTGACAGTCCCAGCTGCACAGAGCACATCAGGTTAGGAGGCACAATCAAAGGACATCTTGGTGCAGGCAGCAGGAACACTTCCAGCTGGGGCAGGCTGCCATGGGGCACAAGAAGTCAGGCCTTGAATATGTCCAGGGATGGGGCCTCAAGCACAGCCCTGGGCAGCCTCTGCCAGTCTCTGCCCACCCTCACTCTGCACACCTTCTTCCTCAGCTCCAACCTAACTCTGCCCTGCTCCAGCTCCAAACCATTGCCCTCAGCCTGTCCCCACAGCCCCTTCTGAACAGCCCCTCCCCAGCCTGCCTGCAACTCCCCTGCAGGTACCTGACATCTCACTGTGAGTTTGGTTCTCCTTGTTCTAGCCCTGGAGCAACAGGAGCTGAGGCAAACCTTTCACTTTGCTTCCTCACTGTTTTGTATCCAAGCTGTCACTTTTTCGTTCCCTGTTTGGAGGTTCTCTATGCAAGGCTCAGCAAGCAGCAAGGCTCAGCCAGCAGCCTGCCACAGGGACTGCAGGAGCCCCAGCCTGGCAGGTCAGGACCAGAGACATTTGCTCGGTAGGGTTACTGCAGCTGCGGTTAGCACTGGCATAAGGGTGAGAAAAACTTAATTACAAGGCAGAGAGTCCAATGTTAATTCCTTTTTTGTTCTCCTCCTTTTTTTCCTTTTTTAATTTTTGGTTGTTTTTGTGGGATTTGTTTGTTTGTTTTGGGGGTTTGTTTCTCTTTTTTAATTTTGTCGTTTTGGTTTTGGTTTGATTTTTTTGTTTGGTTTTTGGGTTTTGGTTTTATTTTTGTTTTGTTTTTGGTTTTATTTTTGTTTTGTTTTTTGTTTTGCTTTTGTTTTTCTTTTTTCTGGTTTTGGTTTTGGTTTGGTTTTGGTTTTATGTTTTGTTTTTGTTTTGTGTTTTTTTGCTGTTGTTTTTTGTCTTGTTTTAGTTTTGGGTTTTGGTTTGGGGTTTGGGGTTTTTTTTTTGTTTTGTTTTCGGTTTTGTTTTTTTGTTGTTGTTTTGGTTTTGGTTTTCATGTTTTTGTTCGGTTTTGTTTGTATTTGTGTTTTGTGGGTTTTTGTTGTTTTTTGTTTCTGGTTTTGGTTTGGTTTGGGGTTTTAATTTTGGTTTTGGTTTATTGTTTTGGTTTTGGTTTTTGGGGTTTTTTTTGTTTTGGTTTTGGTTTTTGGGTTTTGGTGGCTTTTGGTTTTGGTTTTTCTGTTTTTTGTTTGGTTTTGTTTTTTATTTTTGTTTTGTGTTTTGTTGTTTTTTTTGTTTGGTTTGGTTTGATTTTGGTTTTAGTTTGGGTTTGTTTTTGGTTTTGGTTTTTGGTTTTGGTTTTTTGGTTTTGGGGTTTTTTGTTTTGGTTTTGGTTGTGGTTTTTGTTTTGTTTTTATTTTTTCTGTTTTTGGTGTGGGTTTTTGTGTGTGTGTTTTTTTGTTGTTTTTTTGTTTGGTTTGGTTTGGTTTTGGTTTTGAGTTTGGTTTTGGTTTTTTGTTTTGGTTTTGGTTGTATTTTTGTTTTGTATTTGGTTTTGGTTTTTTCTGTTTTTGGTTTTGTTTTGGGTTTGTTTTTTTGTTTTATTTTTGTTTTGTGTTTTCTGTTGTTTTTTGATTTGGTTTGGTTTTGGGGTTTTGTGGGTTTGATTTTGTTTTTGTTTCCCTGCCAAACTGTATTTTCTCTGCAACAAATAAATGTATTAACTACAAGTCCCTCAAAATCACCTTTTGGTAAGACGTGGCACAGAACAAGTTGTTCTTCCAGCTGTTTGTTTTCAGAAGCTGCTTATGGTTCCCTGCAAACTTGCAAGCAGTGTGCATGTGAGCACGCTCAGAGGCAGCTCTCAGGCAGCACCACCGAGCTGCCACTCCCCACTTTAAAAGCAAAGAATAATCCAGGTCAGTGTAGCCTCCTGATGAGAACGCAGGCTGCAGGCAGGAGCTGTGCTTGGTGGTTGTTCCCTCTGGTGTCAACAGCAGTAGGGTTATGGTGCTCTTACCGTGCCACCAAAGTGCCTCAGTAAAGCTGTGCAGCTCTCCAGTGCTGCTGTACAGAAAGGTCACTTTGGAATCAGGAACTTCTCTGGGTCACAGAGCCAGGGAGCTGCTGAGGGCTGAATTGGTTGTGGTAATGAACGAGGCAGGAGTTATACAATCTGTAGTTATTTTATTTCTCAAAGCCCTGCCCACAAATGATATGCAAATTAGTTAGATTGGGTTCTAATTTGTTTGGGAAGATCTTCACAAGAATGCTTACAGGGAATTGAGTAATTCAGGAGAATCAGTGAGTTGGAAAAGGTTTAGCCACAGAGCAGCTTTGCCTCGCAACTAAAGGCAGCCTGGAGCTCTAGGGCAGGTCTGTGCTACTCATGGTGGTGGAGCAGGAACCTGGAGCTGGTCCTTGGCTGCTTTGCAGCAGTGTCTGGAACTGCAAATTGTAATCCAGCAGTGGATTGATGTGGCACAGGATCCAGTGTGAGCAAACCTGCTAGAGCCCAAACTGACTGCAGGCACGGCTGCCATGGGCACAGAGCATGGGGCAGCAGAGGGCAGAGATCGTGGGGCAGCGCAGGGCACAGAGCGTGGGGCAACACAGGGCACAGAGCGTGGGGCAACACAGGGCACAGAGCGTGAGGCAGTGCAGGGCACAGAGCATGGGGCAGCACAGGGCACAGAGCGTGGGACAGTGCAGGGCACAGAGCATGGGGCAGCACAGGGCACAGAGCGTGGGACAGTGCAGGGCACAGAGCATGGGGCAGCACAGGGCACGCGTGGGGCAGCACAGGGCACAGCATGGGGCAGCACAGGGTACAGAG
>WBNM01023358.1:0-10965 GCA_013399055.1 Ramphastos sulfuratus | reverse complement strand
GTGGAGCGTCAATTTTTTGGCTCTGATACCACTGATAAACTGAGTGGATTAACAACTTCTGTAAGCAATCAGGTATCTGCCAACACGACTGATCGTGTCTCAGCTCTGAAAGAAAGAGAAGAACGCCAAAGATGGTGGGTTCGACAATGTTTGAGCGATGGAGAAATGACCCTGGAGGAAGCAGACCACTACTTAAAATCACAGTTTACTACAGGCATTACTGTGGAAGATCAAGAAACATGGAATATGTGGAAACACTGTAGTGAGGTGAATAAACAGAAAGAAAGTGAAAGCTCCTGGTTCTCCTTATTTAAAGGACGAGAGCAGCAAAAAGAAAAAGAAACTAACTCCGGAACTGGAGCCTCAGCACGTACTCCGGACCCACCTCAAGACCCTAATTATGATCAAGGTACGAGATTTAAAGGGATAATTGAGCATGCAGTTTTAGAAGGAAAGCTGCTTCCTAGCAGCGTGATGGCACTGCCGGTCATCACTCAAGGTAATCAGAAACTTTGGGCTCCTTTGGATTGGAAAATTGTTGTTAACATTCAAAAAGCAGTTATGGACTATGGATATGATAATAAGCACGTCCAAGCATTAGTGTCATCATTTTTTAAAAGTCAAGTTTTGGTTCCAGCTGATAGCCGAGCCATCATGGAACTTACACTCACCCCATCAGCATTTATGATTTGGAAAGATAAATGGACTGAAAAATGTGAAATAGCAATAATGGGTAACCCGAATCTAGATCAGAATGATCCGTTGTGATATGCTACTTTGGATCAATTAATGGGATCAGGACAGTATCGGCTTGGAGCTGCTCAAGCTGCTCTCAACTCTCGGATTTTACAGCAATCTCAAGCATTAGCCTTAGCCTCCTTCCAAGAAGTGCCACAATTTGGAAAGCCCGTATACCCTTATGCAAGGGTCAGACAGAGAGATGATGAACCATATCCTGCATTTATTGATTGTCTGCGAGAGGCACTGGACGCGGCCATAAACCTGGACCCAGAAACCAGAGCAGCAGTTGGAAAAGATCTTGCAATTCAGAATGCTAATGCTAAATGTCAGCAAATTTTGGCAACTGTTCCTAGAGGAGCTACAATGTCCCAGATGATTGAAGCCTGTACCTGTGTGCCTTGGATACAACAAGAAGAAGAGAAAGCAAAGATTCACGCCAAAGCTATGGCTGTTGCTTTAAGAACAGTGAGGTTTCAAGGAACAAGCGACAGAGGTTCACAATCCTCAGGTTGTTACCAATGTGGGCAATTAGGACATTTGAAAAGGAACTGTCCTCAAAACAAAAATACTAAACAGACTGGTCTCTCAGGTGCCTGCAGTCGCTGTGATGAATTCGGCCACAGAGCATCAGAGTGTCATTCTCGATATAAGAAAGATGGTACAGCGCTGCAGGGAAACATGAAGAGCAGCGCCGTGATCGGGGGCATGAGGACAAAGAAATACCCGACAATGGTGGCTGCCTCGGCGAACTCGTGGCAGCCACAGGAGGAAGCGCAGGGGTCGATCTGGCCGTGGGACAAACCATCACAATAACTGACAATAAGGTACATGTAGTCCCATCTACATGTTCAGGCTCCTTAGGACATGGACTCAGTGCACTTTTGTTGGGAAGGCCGTCTACAACCCGACAAACAATACTTGTTTTGCCTGGGGTTATAGATGCGGACTATATGGGTCCAGTTGGAATTATGCTTCAGGCTTTGTCTCCGCCAGTCACTTTGAAATTTGGAAGCAAAATAGCTCAACTTGTCCCATTTAAAGCACAGATACCGAAAGCCAAGGCACTTGTTAGAGGTGCTGGAGGATTTGGATCTACTGGAACACCATTTGTTGCTTTTTGTCAGCAACTGAATGAAGAAAAACCATCACGAACAGTCCACATTATCGGACCAAATCAAATCAGCATTCAAACTCAATCAATGCCGCTGGACTCAGGGGCAGATGTAACAATCATACCCAGAAAACACTGGCCAGCAGAATGGCAATTAGAACCAGTGACACAGACAGTGGTGGGTATTGGTGGGTCTTCACCTACCCATATCAGAAAGATCTTTACAAAAATTCAAGACAGTGTAGAGGACTTAAGAGCTTGGGTATGTCCCTATGTGCTACAAACCCCAATTTGGATTTTGGGAAGAGACGCCCTGAATCAATGGGGCTGTGTTCTACAAACTCCTTTTTGACAGCAGCCATTGAGGCGAGCAACACCTATCCTACCATACAACTGAGCTGGAAAAGTGAAGATCCAGTTTGGGTGGAACGATGGCCACTTCCTCAAGAAAAGCTTGCTCATTTACAGCAGCTAGTGGAGGAACAACTGGCAGCAGGTCATCTGGTCCCCTCCACTAGCCCATGGAATACTCTTGTATTCGTCATTCAGAAGAAATCATAAAAATGGAGACTATTGCATGATTTAAGAGCCATAAATGCAGTTATGATGGACATGGGGGCTTTACAACCTGGATTGCCAACACCTACTATGTTACCAAAGGATTGGGACATTATCGTGCTTGATCTCAAAGACTGCTTTTTTACCACCCCTCTGGGGGAATAAGGTCTCCTCATGAAATATTATGGAAAGCATTTTTCATGTTAAATTGGTTAAATCCAAGAGGACAGGAGGCATTACCCCCAGCAATTTTGCACCATCAGCCATCTAAACATGATTACACTCAAACCAACATTCAAGTTTTAATTTTTGAACCAGACAAAAATTCTTGGGGAGGGCCTTATCAACTACTAACATGGGGGAGGGGTTATGCTTGTGTTTCCACAGGTGGTGATGTTCCTCGATGGTTACCAGCTAAATGGGTAAAGCCTTACCTGCATGAACAACGAGACCTGGAGAGCACAACACTGATTGTGGAAGCTATCCGTCCGTGGCTTCGTTATTTGCACCCACAGAATGACGATGTATTCTAACAGTTATCTGAACTAAGGGTTTTTCAGAGTGTATCTGTTGTTTGATATCTTAAAGTTGTTTGCTTTTACAATTAATAGGTAAAATATTCAAATCATCACTAGTGAGTGTAGAGAGAGCATAGCTATATCAAAAAATCATTGGTTATGGGAAAAGAGAAATGGGGTCCCGAGAAATGGTACTGGAAGGTTTGACAAAAGGAATTGCACTCTTAGTCTTTATGAGTGGTGGATTTACATTTCACGTTTCTCAACCTAAACAGAATGTATGGGTAACTCTGGCTAATGCAACTGGGCAGTCTAGTATTTGTGTGTCTATGGCCTCACCAGAAAATCCTTTTAGTACTTGTTTAGTTGGTCTCCCTGTGGATCGATGGCCTTTTCCAACAGGCACGCAAACTCTAACGCAAGCATTCGGGGGACCAGTAGATAACTGGGATGCGTGGGTTCCGCATCTACCCACCACCTCCCTGGAACCACAGGAACTTGAAATCTTGGGGAGTATTAAGGCAGATTTTTGTGTAAGGTTTAACTATACGTGTAAAAATCAGTCCCAATCATGGGATGTTTCTCCAACTCATCCAGTTTATAGAAACATGACAGCTTGGTGTAATTACACTTCCCCGACTGTTTCACACTCTAGCAATGCTCCCTTGCAACTGCCACAAGGAATATTTTTGATTCGTGGTGATCATGCCTGGTCTGCAATCCCTTCACGTGTCAAAAGTGGGCCATGTACATTAGGACGTCTGTCTGTCTGAATGCCAAATGAAAGTGATACCTGGATACATAAGCGCAGGTTTACCTGAGCTCTCCGTACATTTGAAAAAGATTGTGATGATAATATTATTTTTTGGACCGAGGGTGCCCGAATAGCTGCATCCTTTTTGGCACCAGGAGTTGCAGTCGCCCAAGCACTAGCCACCCTTGGAAAAATGGGTTGTTGGCTAGCAAAACAGACAAATTACACCAGTATAGCCCTCAAAGGTTTGTTAGCTGATGTGGATAGTATTCACCATGCTACATTACAAAATAGAGCTGCCATTGATTTTCTATTATTAGCCCATGGTCATGGTTGTGAAGATTTTGATGGGATGTGTTGTATGAATCTTTCTGATCATTCTGAATCTGTACATCGTGCAATTCAGCAACTGAAGCAAGGAGTCTCAAGACTACCACTTCAGACAGGATTTTTAGATTCCTGGTTTGGGAACTGGAACATCACTGGATGGTTAAAAGATTTGTGTAAAATTGGCCTGATAATTTTGATTGTATTCATATTGCTTATAGTTTGCTTACCATGCTTAATTCGCTGTTTGCAAGTAACAATAAGTAATAGTGTAGAACTTATTGTTAAAAAGAAAGGGGGAGATGTTGGGACCTGGATGATTTTAGAAGAAAACTGAACAGTATGTGTGATGGGAAAGGTGGCTGTTTTGATACAGACTGCTGTTAGTTCTTTGTTTACCCTGCTTCTGTGCAGATGTAACACAAGGCCAGCATATCAGTCTGCTATGTTTCTAACCTCAGTCTTACTGCTTCAAGGATATGTACAGGGGATGCGCTCAGCTTAGTTGGCTTTTTCCTTGGTTCCCACTAACTCTCCTTCTAGGTTCCCATGAAGAAAGATACATCTTTGAGAAAGTTTTGCTTAGACAACAGAATGCTTACGTAAATAATATGAGCACTAAGTCAGCCAATCAGCATAACTAATCACATGTAATAGCGACATATACTCGAGAGCTGTAACCCTATAAAAGAGCTGTGTCTGTAACAAACGGATTGACGTAGCATCATATTGATGTCTCCTGTCATTCCCGTCCCTGCACAAAGAATGAAGGAAAAGAACCCGGCACAGGACCTTGCACCTGGCCTTGCTGAACTTCCTGAAGTTGCTCTGGGGCCACTCTGCAGCCTGTCCAGGTCCCTCTGAATGGATCTCTTCTCTCCAGGGTGTCAGCTGCAGCACACAGCTTGGTGTCAGCTGCACACCTGCTGAGGCGGCCTCCATCCCCCTGTCCATGGCACCAACGAAGATGTTAAATTACACTGGTCCCAGTACCCACTTCTGAGGGACTCCGCTTGACACTGGTCTCCATGTGGACTCTCAGCCACTGATCACAACTCCGAGTGCAGCCATCCAGCCTGTTGCTCCTCCAGACTCTAGGCACCCCTCAATACCTGCTGTTCCACTTTGGTGAGCAGCATGTCATGTGGGACAGCGTCAAACACTTCACAGAAGTCCAGGCAGATGCCATCAGCTGCTCTTCACTTGCCCACTGATGCTGGGACTCTACCACAAAAGGCCACCAGGCAGGGGTTGCCCTTGCTGAGGCCACATTAGTTGCCACTTACTGCTTCCTGGTTCTCCACGTGCCCTAGCAGAGTCTTCAGGAGGATCTGCTCCCTTACCTTGCCAGGCACAGAGGTCAGACCTTGTCAGCCCTATAGTTCCCTGCCTTTTCCTTAGCTCCCTTTAAGGCGAGGCTGAGGTTTCCCCTTTCTAGGCAGTAGGAACTTCACCAGTTTAATACAAGTCCATGCAGGCTGAGGGAGCTGGGGGTGTTCAGCCTGGAGGAGGCTCCAGGGAGACCTCAGAGCAGCCTCCCAGTACCTGAAAAGGGCTACAAGCAGGCTGCAGAGGGACTGCTCCCAGAGGCCTGAAGGGACAGGACGAGGTACAATGGTCTGAAGTAAGAGCAGAGCAGACTGAGATTGGATGTGAGGAACAAGTTCTTGTGCTGGTTTGAGGCTAATTGGAATATTTTAATGAGAGAAATTAGATCATTGGTTAGGAAAAGAAAATACTGCTGATGTCTGTATCATTCATTGCTTTGCTGAGAGGGATGAGAAGCTGAAATGTAAATAATCTTCCCACCCTGTCCTGGGACATTGCCCTGCTCGCTTCTCCCATCCACTCTGATCTCTCCACTAACAACTGACAAGTTAAGCTTTGCTGCTTTTGGTTGTGTTTGCCTGTTTGGGAGGGGAGATAGAGAAGGAGCAAGAGGAGGCAGCTTTGAGCCCTCCTGGGCAGTTTGTCTGGGAGGGAGTTTGGATTTCTGTGTTACTCCCAATTTGTAATTGTAAATACTTGCAAATGTGGTGTGTGTCTGCTTGTGAACTTTGCTGTGCTCTAAGTACAGCTTCAGCTTACTGCCAAGGGTCTGAGCTGGGCTGGGAGATTTCAAATAGTGTGGGAGAGGAAAGTTCCTAACCCACATCAGTTCTGCACCAGGAGGCTGCTGGAACACTACAAGAGGTTGCCCAGGGAGGTGGTGGAGGCCCCATCTCTGGAGATATTCAAGGTAGGGCTCAGCATGGCTTAGGCAACCTGATCTAGCTGAGGATGTCCCTGCTGACTGCAGGGGGGTTCCACTGGACATCCTCTGACCCCTTCCAACCCAAAGCCTTCAATAATTCCAGCACCCCTATTAAACACAGCTGTGTCATAAGCAACACAGCTCCCAGAGTCCAGGCTCTTGCCCCTATATGACACTGTGCTGTCACCACAGCCATGTGCCATGTGGCACTGCACATCTGATCTCTGCAGCCAGTGACTGACAGGTTTAGTTCAATCACTGCAAGTTAATGTAGGTGGGCAAGGTGGAGGTTACTGACAAAATGTGGGTTGTGATCAAGGGTGCAGAGTCCAGCTGGAGACCTGCACTTAGTGTTCTTCCTCAGGGGCCAGTACCAGGTCCAGGCTTAACCAACATCTGCACTAACAACTGAGTGAGGGGACAGAGAGGACCCTCAGCCTGTGTGCCCCCAAGCTGGAAGCAGTGGCTGACACCCCTCAGACAGGCCTGGACAGGCTGCAGAGCTGGGCACAGGGAACCTCATGAGATTCAACAAGAGTAAGAGTGGAGTCCTGCCCTGGGGAGGAGCAGGCTCCTGCAGCAGCAGCCTCCTGCAGCAGCACACATGAGGGGTGACCTGCTGGGAAGCAGCTCTGTGGGGAAGGACCTGGGAGTCCCTGTAGACAAGAAGCTATGGATGTGTCCTTGTGGCCAAGAAGGCAAAATGGTTTCCTGGGGTGTAGTAAGAAAAGTATGGCCAGCAGGTCAAGGGAGGTTCTCCTACCCCCCTACTCTGCCCTGGTAAGGCCACATCTGGAGTACTTCCCAGTTCAAGAGTGACAGGGATAGACTACAGAGAGTCCAAGGGAGGGTAGGAGGATGTTGAAGGGACTGGAACATCTGAGTGATGAGCAAAGGCTGAGAGCCCTGGGCTTTAGCCTGGAAAGGAGAAGGCTGAGAGGGGATCTGAGCAATGGTTACAAATAGCTGAGGGGTGGGGGGCAAGAAGCAGGGGCCAGGCTCTCTGCAGTGGTGTCCTGGGATAGGACAAGGAGCAGTGGACACAAACTGGAACCCAGGAAGTTGCACCTCAAGATGAGGAGAAACTTGTTTGGTGTGAGGGTGCTGGAGCCTGGAGGAGACTGCCCAGAGAGGCTGTGGAGTCTCCTGCTCTGGAGGCTTTCAAGCCTTACCTGGATGTGTTCCTGTGTGCCCTGCTTTGGCAGGAGAGCTGGACTCAGTCTCTGGAGGCCCCTTCCAACCCCCCCCGACTCTGTGATTCTAATTTACACACAGAATGGATTTTGCCACAATCATCAGCAAAGCCTCCTGACAAACTCCAATGCCAGCATCCTTCTTCATGGTAGAGATGTGGCTGGAAAAATCTCATTGTGTTTTCAGAGAGGTCTCTTCAAGTCTGCACAGCATTACACTCAGGTTCAGATCTTGGTTTCAAATGTTCTGAACCTTTGGCCAAGTCCTTGGTTACTGAAGCTGGAATGAAACAATCTCTGTGCTTTCAGAAGCATGCCAAAGGCTGTGACCAAAAGGAGGATGCTGACTAATAGACTGGAGGAGGGGAGGAAAGGAATCATTTGGCTTCATGACCAGCCACTGTGGAGGAGGTTGTGTTAG
Source organism: Ramphastos sulfuratus (assembly GCA_013399055.1). Lineage (NCBI taxonomy): Eukaryota > Metazoa > Chordata > Aves > Piciformes > Ramphastidae > Ramphastos > Ramphastos sulfuratus. Next base: position 3,088 of record WBNM01023358.1, on the reverse strand, counting down.
TGACTGCTGGGCTCTGTGTGTGAGCACTCCCTGACTGCAGAACTGAACCTCTGAGGTCAAACACAGCCCCGAGCCATGGCCTCCCCGCAGGGAACTCTAACGCACACCTCACCTCTAAAGGCAGTCTGCAGTAGGTACAGTTTGGAAGGAAAAAGCCTGCAGCAGGAAACAAACACTGACTTCCCGAGGTGAAGGTCTGCAGCCCATGCTCACAGCACTCTGCAGTGGTTGTCTTTGGGAACAAGAGAAGCCCTTTCTCCCCTAAAAGCCCTAGGACTTACCTCCAGCTGCCGAATGGAAGACTCACGCTCCTTGAGGAGCCGGAGGTCATCTTCAGTGATTTCTTCATCTTGCACTTGTGCTTGGCCTTGACTAGCAAAGCAAAGAGAAACACCCAGAACTCAACAGGCAGGATGACAAATGACTGAGAATAGAAGGGCAGCTAAGTACACACAGTGCACACTTTCACCCTTGCCTGCATAGCTGTCAGGGAAGGTCTAAGAGCCCAGCAGCTCCACCTCTGCTTGAGGAGGCTGCTGCCCAGCACTGCTGCACATAGTGCTAAGCTCGCTGGCTGGATGTCCCAAGCAAAAATACAAGGATAAAGTCTCTTCTGAATGACAAACTGCAAAGTTCACATCCATGTGAGGCAGAGCAAGTTAGCCCACGAAACAGAATCTGAGAGTGAGAAGCAGTTCTCTGAGAGCAGCAACACAAGAAGAGATACCCCAGTAAACGCCATCACAAGGCACCAGTTTTACTCTGCTCACAGCTTGACTTTGCTTAAGTTTGGGTCTCGGAAAGCCCAAACAGAGTTTTAAGGCAGCTGAAAGGANGGGGCAGATGATGGAACTGCTGCTTTTAATCCCAACTATCCTACCAAAGCCTCTGCACTTGCCTCTACACAAAGCCTGGCTGCACAACCCAGCCCAGCTCCCTCCAGGAGAAGGCAACTGATCAGAAAAGCAGTAACAGTCCTGGAAATTAGCAGCTGGCTTCCATGTAGACCAATTAGTCTCATTCTGAGTAGGCTAAGCCTTGTTAACAAATTCAGCCTACCTGTCCCAGGGGACAAGTGCTCCTTCTTTGCTGCTGTCTTCAGGAGCTCCGCCCTACAGGACACAGAGAGAACATTATGGCTCTGGCAGCATTTCTACAAGGACTGAGTGGTACCAGGTTTATAGATGGCAGACTGAAACAGGATTTAACACCTTCCCATAGCATGTTCCCAGCCTAGTTTTGCTTTCTGCATGCACAAAGTGAAACAAAAGCAAAACCACTGGGCTCAGTAGCTGCCTGCTGAAACCGACAGGTAAGGCAAGGTGTACTTGGCAAGGACAAGCTCAGCAGCTCAGGCTCCTCAGTACTTCTCCACTCTGAGACTGCACAGCCACTGGCAAGTGGCTCCTCACTGCAGGAATAATCAGTTGGTATCTAAAGCTCCAGCAAAAGCAGTTCAGAATCTCCCAGAAATTGCTTTTGCAAGATTATGGTATGAGGCCAGGGGCAAAGAAGATGTAACAGGGGCTGGGTGACAGGAGGAAGTGCTGAGAACTGAATTCAGTCTTTCCTACAAAATGCTGCTTCACACCTGCAGGGCTCACAGCCAGCTGAGGGCTTTTGAGCAGGACTGGGGAGAGAAGTGTGGTACCGAGAGCTGCCAACAGCACTGCCCAGAGGGTCTGATGGCACACCTGGGATACTTACAGACACCCTGGAGCTGGCTCTCACTCTGGCCACAAAGTCTTTTTCTTTCTCAGCAGCTTGTCTCTGGAGCCTTTGGAAGTTGGTCAGCGCTGAGGTGAACTCCCCCACCAGGCGGTCCTTCTGGATCTTCCTCTGGCGCTGCAGGAGCAGGAGGCAAGGTGCAGAAGAGAAGCAGCAGGAGACTTCACATGGCCTGACAGACAGGGTGGGCACACACAGCCTCCCTTACAAGCTGGTGCAAAGATGTACTCTAACCTTCCAGGCTCCTTTTAAGATGTAGGGGAGTCAAGAGGAATACTGGGCATTGAGGAGATCCTTCACCATATTTTCCAGGTGCCTACGCAACACCAACCCTCACAGGCTCACAGGCTATCACCTGTCACTTCCCAGTCTGTGTTTATCATTTCATAGCCAGGCAGCTTTGATGATAAAAGCAGCAAAATTAAACAGTGAAACATCTCACTGCCAACTTTTCAGCTCCAAGTAACACAAAACCCTAACAAATCCCAAAGATGCCTTGCCTTAACTAAAGCTGCACACTGAGACCAAGCTGCAGCACCTCCAGGAATCTGCATCTTCCCAGAAGGAGCAGGCACGGCTCCTGGTGTGCCACCTGAATTCACTGCTTCCCAGGGACTCCTTGGCAGCCAGCCACAGACCAGGCAAGTTCTTAGAGCGACAATAACCTGCGCTCATACTTTCTGGGATGCTCCTTACCTAGGCTAGGACAAGAAAACACAGGAGAGCAGACTGGAGAGTGCTAATGACAGCAGCCACTTCACACCTCACCTCCTGATGGTATTTTACACACAGCTGGGAAAGAAGCAGTTCAAAGACTGCAAAAGTTACTTTAGTAACAGGTCCTGTCCACTGCTCTTGAGAAAGGTAAAGCCTGTGGACAAGGTTCAGCACATCTGCTGACCTCTGTGATACAAAGCCAGAATGCATTGCTTTGGGTCCTCCCACTTCAAACTGCCTTATTCCTGATACATAAATCAACTTTGGAACAAGTCTGTACTGCAAGAAAATATTCTTAGGTTATAAATGTCCTTGCTGAGCTAGGGCTCTTTGGGAGCCTGGTGTGGAGCAGCTAGGCAGGGCTGAAGCCATGCAAATCCTCCCCAGCAGCCATGCTCTGTGGTTTCATACCTGTTCACTGGTGGCAGGCAGAGATCCAAACTCTTTGATGTGCTTGTCAGTTTCCTTGGCAAGCTGGTTGGTGTACTGCTGCTTCTGCTGCCTAGAAAACCCAATGCACAGCTTCATTAGAGAGCAGTGGCTTACTCTGTTTAAATGTCACTGGGCTTAGGAGCACAGAAGGCTCCTCTTGAGTGCATGAAGCCACCTTCATTCCCTTTTGCCCAGAGTGGTTGTGGAGGTG
>WBNM01023356.1:82688-105794 GCA_013399055.1 Ramphastos sulfuratus | reverse complement strand
AAAAAAAAAAAGGTAAAAAAAAAAAATAAAAACCATGGGGAAATGGTGCTCTGACAGTAAGTCGAAAAGCTCATAAATTCCAGATAAAACCAATACTCACAAGTAGGAACCCATCTGTAGTCAGCCTGTTGTACAAGCTCAAAAGCAGGGAGAAGAATTAGGGTGGTTTATGGTCCTCTCCTCTGAAGACAGACTGAGAGAGTTGAGGCTGTTCAGTCTGGAGAAGAGAAGTCTCTGAGGAGACCTTATTGTGGCCTTTCAGTATCTGGAGGGGGCCTACAGGAAAGCTGGGGAGGGACTTTTTAGCAAAACTGGAAGTCTGGGTAAATTTAGACTGGATGTTAGGAAGAAGTTCTTCACCATGAGGGTGGTAAGACACTAGAACAGGTTGCCCAGAGAGGTGATGGAAGCCCCATCCCTGGAGGTCCTTAAGGCTAGGCTGGATGAGGCTCTGAGCAACTTGATCTAGTGTGAATGTGTCCCTGCCCATGGTGGAGGGGTTGGAACTAGATCTTGCTTGAGGCCCCTTTGAGCCCTGACAATTCTATAGTTCTATGATTCTCACTTATCCTCTTCCACTTAGGTCAAAACACCCTCAAACATTTTTTGCACTGGTTTTTTTTTTTTTCATCTGTGCTCAGCTTCCCTGTGATCCTTTTCATTTCTTTCCTTTTGGTGTTTTGTATCAGTTGAAAGCCCAGTCCTTATGCCTGCAGTTTCTAGGTTATGTCTCCATTCCAGCCTCCTGAACAAGTGACATCTTACTCATTCTATCTTCTTTCTTGCACTTCTCCACCTTCTTAAAGATCAGTTTCCTCTTTCACAGACTATGACTTTGAAAACCACTTCTTCCAGGAAAATGTCCGTGAATATTGCCTCATGGCTCATGTGTGTGCTTTTGGTGTTCAACCCTAATCCTCTTTTGGGATTTGCTCTCCATTGTGGTTCCAAGGACTTTTTCACCTTCTTGTTTACACACTAAGACCATCTGACCTGTAAATAAACAGGCAGGGTTGGCATGGGTCTTAGCATTGAGAAAACACCTTCCTTCCTCCTATTTTCTGCTTCTCAGATTTGTCCATCTTCATAGCCCAGCTCATAGGCTTATTTTGGCCTATTTAGGCCTACCATGACAGCTTCTTTAGCACGTGGTCCCACAAACTCATAAGGTAATTACATGACCAGGTCACTGAAGAGCACTGCTCATACAAATAATACAACTTTTGCTAATTGCAAGAAAACTAAAAGTGGGTATGTAAGCACTGATTCCCCATGAAGAATAATGAGGAACAAAAGCAAAACATAGAAGACACCTATGATGGCTAAAAATCCCTCCACAGTCATTACTGGGATTTTGTGGTGTGTCTCTGTAGAGGTTGAAACAAGACATGTGACAACACTTCGCTGATGCTCATATGAAAGACTGTAAAAGTCTAGACCAATCCAAGCAGGAAAGTCAAAGGAAAGGAAAAAAAAACCAAACAGTGCCTCTCCTTGAGAAAATAGAGCTGAGAAGTTGAGATGAAAAGTCCCACAGGGTGGATCCGAAGGCAGAGATGAGAACCTGACACAGACTGAGTCTGGTTGATCCTTTTGGTATAATTCATGGAAAATCTAGTTCATCAAGTGAATATGAAATAGTCAATAGCCTGAGAATCCTTCACTCTGTAGTGCTGGCTATGGAAATGTTGACCCACCAATAAATCTTTTGGACAGGCTGCCTCGGACCTTGCCCACGTGTTGAGAATAAACTTTCATCATAACATACCACTTCTAGAACAACAATGTTCAGGACAAGCATATCCATGCTGCCCCTGCTTTAAAATTTGTCTAGCTCCAAATCCAAGGAGATCACAGTGCACATTTCAGAGTGTGCAGAGGAGGCTGGGCAGAGCAGCCACAGGTCTGGGTCTTGCAGCTTGCACAATGAATTTATGTAGTTTCACTGGCTGTGGCTTGTCTGATCCAGTTACAGTCTCAAATATGATCTGATTCCTGGGGGGATACTTTATTTTTCCTGGATAGTTTCTTTACTCAGCTTTATACTCTCATTTGTCATTTACAGTAAATATACTGAATTTCAATTTTTATTTCTTTGCAAAAGTATAAAGTTGCCTGACTGCTGCACCAACAGGAACACAGCTAGGGGCTGGGTGAAAATAACTTCTCATTTGAGCAAAGAGCTGGGGCCAGGCTGTGACACAAGACCCTGCCTTGCCAAAGGTGTGTTTACTTGTCCTGTCCTGGTGGCAGAAGTACGTCTGTTGCAAGGGAGTTCTATGCAATGTGCTCTGTGCAGTCTGTACCCTGATGAAGGAAAGGAAAGGGATTCAAGCAAAAACCACAACAGGGCAGAACTACAATGGGGAACCCTCTCTCTTCTCTGCCATTCTGCACTGAGCTGAAGGAAAAACCTTGGAAGAGAGCTCTCATCTTTTTGAATTGGTTGTGATGAAAGGGTTCCTATAAAGCTGAATTAAAATTAGAAATAATGGCTACAACTGGGCCCTCTCCAACAGGAAAGCAGGAGCACATTTCTAATAGGAACAACAATGAATCACAGGACCCATCTGCCCTGGAAAGGTGAGATTCTTCATTCCTGGTTATTCTGTGCACTGAGAGCAAGAAATCAAACAATGATTTTCCAAAATCATCTCAGCTCTTTGGGTCTTAAAACAGCATGTGCAAAGCCAACAAAGCCAGGGCTTGCCCCCCACGCCTAAACAAAGTGAGGAAATTGCTGAATAATAGTGCATGAGAGGTCCATGGAAGCAGTCAACTGTTCCCTCTTGATAGTCTCACCAAGAGCAACAACAAACACATGGGGATCACTCTAAGCCCCATTCTCAGAGGCATTTGGACTCCTGAGAAAATTCCGAGGCACCTTAAACCCATGACTTCCAAGATCAGGGAGTAACCTTTGCAAAAGGATGTGTTTAGAGGTTACCCATGATCAAGGTCAACCACTTCAGCAGCACGAGGATTATTCCCCAACCGACTGTGGGATCATTTTCTACCCAACTGACACTAAACAATGAAACAGTAGCAAGGAACAAGACACAATGGGAGAGAAAGGGCAAAAGAAGCGAAAAAGAACAGCAAGTAAATTGGAAGCAGAAGTACAAATGGAGACAAGGAAATTCAGGGGAAGATGTGTCTCTCCTGCTTGCTTCTTCCAGACACAGCAAAGTGATGTCTGAAAAGTGATGAATCAGGGACCACAGGCAAGGACAGGAGCAACAAGGCTCAATTGTATGACCTGAGGCACGGATGGGAAACTAGAGCAGAGGGAGGGAAAGCAGAGAAAACTGTCAGATTTCTGTGGGCATTACCATGCTGTGTGTGCTCTTCATAAAACATTTATCACTGAGGATGCCTCACTCCTTTGATTTGGGATTCAGAACCTCGACCAGATTTAGACCAGGCATTTTCTTTCTCCCTTTTTCTTTGTGCTCCATCTAATTTTAATATAAATTAGGAAGAAACATACATCTCCCTACCTCCCCCCAATATTAACCTACAGAGAGCAGATAAAGAACTGTATCACACATACTCAGATCTCCAAAATTTGGGTTTATCCACAATTTTAACAGCTTAATTTGAACAATGATTAATAAATAAATGAACTCTTTGCTCATCACAACAGTATTACCATGTGAGCATGAAGAAAACCTTATTTATCTTGGCAAGACCCAGAGCAGGGATAAATGATTCCAGCTGAGGATAGAATTATGTCTCTCGACTCCCAGCTAAATTTGGGGCCAAATAATGTACTCCCTTTTCTGCAGTAAATGTCACTTTCCTGATCCTAATACATCAGTTCCAGCATATATTGATGCAATCCACTGCAACAGCAAAATCACTACTGCTGTAATATTGCTCCCATAAAGCACTGGATAGGGGCCTGATCGAGTGCATCGGACAACAATTACCTCAAATCAAATTCTGTCTTTGTGGACACTGGTGTAAATGGGGAGTATCTTCACTGCAGATCAATGCAGTCAAAGCAGAGGCAGTCAGGGAGGAGGGGGATTGATAAGCAGAGCTTGTGCTCGTTTCCACTTTTGCCCAGGGAAGCATGAAATGCTTCTGCTGCCCCGCCAAGAACTATGACCAAGGAAAATCATCAACACACCCAGCAATTCTCAGCCTAAAAAGATAAGCAGTGGCCAGACCACTCTAATAAAGGTAGCTGGGTCTCCTGTCCCCATGCACCGTGTGCCTTACCCGAAGCACAGAGCATTTGGCCAAGTCCCAGAAGCAGTCAAGTGAAAGGGTCTCACCTGCTACCTGCAATCAATCCTTGCCTACAGTGTCAGGCCGACCTCAGCAGGGGTCATTCGGCAAGGCTGAGCCATTGCTCTGTGGCTGTCAGGGGGGATCGGTTCAATGCTTCCTGTAAGGGTCAGTGGCAAAGGCTGGCAGTAATTTTCAGCTAGGTATGTGGAGCGGGGGATGGAGCCTGAGGCACTACTGGCTTCAATAAATACTTAAGGAATTTAACAACCCAGTGCAGACCCTGTGTCAGTGGATGATGATGATGTGATGGTGCTCACACTCACTATTGCAGAGCTCTGCCATTAAACGTCTCTGCTGCAGGGAGCGGCAGGGCAGCCCATCGTGCCACATGGGCGAGCCGATGGGTAAGTGGTGTGCCTCATCTAGGGGTTTCTCCAGATAATCAGGATCTGCACCCACTAAGACCATGGGTGCCCTGGATGTACAACACTGAGCTGACTCATGTCAATGGGAAAAAAGAGGCCAGTGGTAATGTTCTGGCCAGAACTTCACCACATCACAATGCAAGCGTTACTCACACTGGGTCATTTCTTAAATATAGTACAATCATGCAGAATGCCTAGGCCTGTGCAGGGTAAGTAAGGGCTTTGTTGTATTTTTTAGACCCAGGAATTTCTTTCTTTTTTTTTTTTTTTTTTTTTTTTTGGTAGCCTTAAAGGGCTAGAGATTTCAATAGAGGTTTCCATTTCTCAGAAGAGAGGCACAGTAGCTACTGAAAGAAAAGGAGATTTTCTGGGCATAGAGCCAAACCAAGACACAGGTCACCCAGCTCCTATAATCTTCTGTGCCATAGACTCCCCATCTGCCTACTGGCAAGTCATTTATTCTACCCTCATCCTTTGTGCTGCAGCTGTAAGTGGGGATAATAACACATCTCTACATCATAGGGCAAGTGTGAGGATAAGCATGATGCTATCAGTGCAACTATTACATAAAGTGCTGGTGGGCCAGAGGGATTCCTGTCCCTGTGAGCTGCACAGCCCTCTGAAAGATCATCACTCTGGTTATTTCCACTTTGTAAAGACTAAGCTGAAACTTCAGCATCACCTGTCACAGGTTTTACACACATCAGTCTGCACAGTGATCAGATTGCAGCAAGGTAACAATTATTCACTGAAAGTGAGAGATCAGCCCTGTAGATGATGGGGTTCAGCAAAATTAAATTATGTGTTCTTCAAGTAGACAAATAAAGGCAGAGACACTAAAGTGAGAGGGGAAACTTCATATGCCAGCACCTGCCACTTCTGATGAGGTTTCTACTACTTTAGATCATAGATCTGCCAGCAGAGATGGTTGTGGGAAGGCTTCTTTCAGTGGACTTCTTTAAGTTCAAATAAGTCAGGCTAGCAGAACATTCTTATCTTGATGACCTGAAAAGTGAAATGTAGACTATATTGGGATTGGGAGTAAAACATGAGCAGGTCAGTGAGCAGAGTAGACTACTGTTGGTACAGGTACTAGCCTGAGGTGGGAGTTTCTAGGAAGAACCATGGAAGCTTTCCTAGGACCTTCTACCAAGGTTTCCAAGGTGTACATCTGCCTATAGACACAGAACTGTTTCTGAATAATTTTTCTCTCTAGAGGTAAACAGTACCCCCCTCTTGCAGACCAAAGCTAGAAAAAGAAGACTAAGGATTTAAATTGCACATTGGTAAATATGTCTTGAAGATGATATAAGCCAGTGTGACATACAAGCTGATGAAACCATAAACAATGGTAAATCACAAAGAATTTTTGGCTTGTCTATGCTCATTTACTAAATTAAACTAAACCTATTTAAACAAGGCTTAAACCCTTTAAAATGTGTTGAATTGGCACCAAAGTAACTTGATACACTTTAAGTTGATTTAATTACACTGCCGTGAGATACAGACCATACTGTCACCTCTTATAGATTTAGACTTCCTTAGCCTCACCTTCAAACTGGGTTCATAAGGGAAGAGGTCTCTGAAATATTTGGGCTCAATATAAATTTAATTGTGGATGCCATGGGAGTGGGCAGCCACCATCCTTTCCAAGTGATCTTCACACTATGAAGATCAGATGTTTAATGCTACATTGAGAGTTTTTCCATCTGCTCTTCACGATGCTGATAGCATCACCTCAAAAATACCCAATCCAAACTCAAAAGGGAAGAAGAAATGAGATTTGCACAGGGCTCAGGAGATTCAATAATTCAGGATATTTCATTAGACAACATCTCCATTAGGAGCCTGACATTTATATTCATGGTTGAGCAGAGGGATAACTTATGAGTTATCTCTTCTGTCTTTGTGAGTGAAGATTAATGTCATAAACAGTCAGCAATCATGTATCATATATGTGCACACTTAAACACACTCAACATGCATTATTTCTATCTTCTATGATTTTCAGGAGTGAAAGCACTTGAGACAGCAGTTAAGGGCAAAATCCTGTTTCTGAATGCTGTCAGAATTACGTCGCCCCTGTGCACAAACCAGGGGAAATACTGTGCCATCAGTTAAACAATCTAAACAGCAGGCATATATCAAGCCAGGGAGAGTGGTCTGTGTAGAAGCTGTTGTAGACTTGCATTATCATGTGTAACTCAAGGGGCTCTATCCTAAATGGTGAGCCTATTCTTTGTGGAAGGTGGGAAGAAAAGGAGGGAGAGGCAATTCCCTGCCATTTTGTTGCTCTCAGGGTGCTTGAGTGTGGGCCATCTGAATGGTCATCCAAAGCCCATTCTTGTGTAACTTAGAGAAGTTTGACTGAGTTTCCAAAAGAAAGTGGTTGCAGCTACTGACTGCCTTACTTAATCTCCATGTACATTGCTTCACCCCCTTACTATCTCCTGTACCAAGAGGCTGTGTGGCAAAAAACAGGGAAATGCCAATTTTGTGCCATCTGGGGATTTCCCTAAGACATCTTTCTGGCTGCTTCAGAGGAAAGTAGCTGAGCTCCCAACAGAGGTTGCACAGTCCAGGGCTTGTTCCTGGTGAAAAATCTATTACAAGCATAGTGTGAGGAAAGTGTATAATAAACACAATTTATCTCGTGGCTCCCAAATTCATTGCTGAAGCTCCCCACCTATGAGCCTACAGATTTATAGACATTGAGATCTCTGGCCAAAAGATGCTATGTGAGTGCAAATAGTTATGGTTGTTGGAAAGAGCCTCTTAGATTATCCAGTCTAGCCACATCCATTCCCGCAAATGCGTAAGCAGGTTCAATGCTTTGATACAAAAAAAATCACTGCCTCATATTGTCTGAGAAGACTGATGTCTCTTGAATTATCTTCTTGACTGTGCTTTTCATCTTAATTAAATAGGCTGGCTGGATCATGCCAAGAGGTAGAAGAGGCCAGATTTTTATTATTCTTGCTAGTAAAATCTATTCCAACACAAGTGGGTCTAATGCAAGCCACTCATATAACCAAAAAGACAGTCTGCTACAAGATCTGACTGTGTACACATTAATCCAAGTTATCTGAACCCACTTTTCATCTGTTCCCTGTCACCCCACAGCCAGCTTGCACAGGGCAGCTAATTTTAGACAGTTTAATTCCATTTGCTGAACTGCACAGACATTCTTTTGAAGTATTTGAGGCGACAAAGACCAGAAAACATACATTAAAAACATCAGACAAAAGCTCTATTCTTGCTCTAATTTATGTGATAATTAGGAAAAAAAAAAAAAAAAAGAAAATTTCAGGGGTTATTCCAGTAGCTGAGGAAAAGCACTAGCTCAAATCCAGGCAGTTCAATCAGTAAAGATCCAACCCCAAAATGCAAGTGCAGTGCGATGCAGAAGACTCCCAGCTCTGCCTGTGGAAGCAGTGTGGGCATCTTGCTGCAGTGTTTTGCCCCAGCAAGTGCTTTGTACTGCAGATCATACATATTGTTTCTCTCCCATGCCTTTGGCATTGCTCCCACCCCCTGGCCCAGTGAAGTTCCTTGTCTGGCACAGCACTTGTGCAGCAACTCAGGCCCTTTTGGTGGATCACTCCTCTGTTCAACGGAGATGGCTGTATTTTGAAGAGCCTTAAGCAACACAAAATAGAAACCTGTCCACAGACAGTTATATGCCTTTATATTTATTTTTCTAAAGAACACACATTTGTTTTGCAATCAAACACAGAAATACTTTATTTTACCATCCTGCTTTTAAAACAAGTCCACTGTCACTGTTTATTTTTCTCCGTGGAGAAATTTCTAAGCCCATTTTTGCTCACATGGGCTTGTGCGAGTGGGAGATGTCACCATGCAAATCCCTTCTCCAGAAGGGTCCAGGGGCTGTGAACACTTTTTCTGCATGAAATTAATTGAGCTCCAAGGGTCAGGAGGTTACGAGTAGGCTCATTATGACAAATGATTTCTGTCTGAGTAGGAAGACCTTTGGGGTCAGTTCAGGATTCTGCCTAAATTTTGTAATTACGCCTGCCTCAGGCCCTAAACAAACTGAGTGTCCCTTAACATGTGGAGGGAGGCAGCCTGAAGATTAAGAAACAAGCAGAAACAGCCTGGCTTAGTCTGGCAGGACAGATTTTTAGCTGAATTTTGTAAATAACCACCCTGACAAGCTCAAGAGAGCCAGAGAGAGGCTTAGAGCCTGACAGGGAAGGATCTGGAGTCTCGAGGAACTCTTTATCCCTGCGACGATTACATGAAGTCCAGCTGGGAAAAGCTCATCATAATTCCTGCGCTGCCTGCAACGGAGACACTTTGCTTTGCCAAACCCAGAAGGGATAATAGGCTGCAAAATATGCAACTTGATTGTACGTGGAGTTGTATTAGTAACTTCAGGGCTTAGCTTGTGACTCACAGCTCAGGCTGGATGGAGGAATCGTGTGCCAGAACACCAGGCCAGGTTCTAACATCAAATAAAGTGATTTCCTCTGGTCTTTATGTGATGATTTTCCTTTGGAGACAGCTGGGGGTGGGTATGGCCTCTTGCCCTTGCCTCTGCTGGGGAGCCTGACTGATGGCAAGAACACTGAAGAGAAAAGGAGTTTCAGTAGTGACCTCATTGCTGTCTACAACTACCTGAAGGGAGGTTGTAGCCAGGTGGGGATCAGTCTCTTCTCCCAAGCAACCAGCAACAGAGTAAGAGGACACAGTCTCAAGTTGTGCCAGGGGAGGTCTAGGCTGGATATTAGGAGGAAGTTCTTGACAGAGAAAGTGACTGGCATTGGAATGGGCTGCCCAGGGAGGTGGTGGAGTCGTCATCCCTGGAGATCACAGTATCACAGTATAAGCAAGGTTGGAAGAGACCTCAAAGATCATCAAGTCCAACCCATTACCACAGACCTCAAGACCAGACCATGGCACCAAGTGCCATGTCCAAACATGCCTTGAACACCTCCAGGGACAGTGACTCCACCACCTCCCTGGGCAGCCCATTCCAGTAGCAAATGACTCTCTCAGTAAAGAACTTTCTCCTCACCTCGAGATGTTCAAGAAAAGCCTGGATGGGGCACTTAGTCCCATGGTCTAGTTGATGGGATAGGGCTGGGTGATAGGTTGGACTGGATGAGCTTGGAGGTCTCTTCCAACCTGGTTGATTCTATGATTCTATGAACAGGGACAGGACTGTTGCTGGGCTGGAACTCACTTCCTTCATCATCGCTGTCTACAGATCATTTGCAGTTAGTCACACTTACTCACCTGTACAAACTCAAAAGAGGAGAGGTGGGCACTTTCAAAGCATGACTCATCCTGTCCTGAAATAGGTAGGAAGGATGTACTTTGGACAACACTTGAAGGATCTTTAAATGAGGTAAGATAGAGGCATCCAGGCTGGTAGATCCCAAACCCTAGAGACACCGAGCCCGCTCTGCCCAACCTCAGGCAACACTGGTGGGACTGCTGGGCATGTGCAAGTGTCCCAGCAACACCTCATACAAAAGAACTGCTTTACAGTTCTTTTATATTACATTCCTCTGCAAAAACTGCCTTTAGGTCTGTAGAGTATTCCTTGAGCTCAGGAAGGGATGCAAAATATTTCCCTGTGCTGCTGGCCAGATGGACACAGGTGGATGGAGAACAGAGCAATGTGAGGAAAAACACTTTCCTGGAATTCTCCATCAGACTACAATAGCTGATGGCTTGTGGCCACATGAAATCAATTCATTAGTCTAATTAAATTGTATCTCTATGCACATAACACATATTGGTACATTTTCAAATGTCTGTGCAAGATATTTCATGAAGTGCACAGTAAATATCTAATCTTGTTTGAANGGAGGAGGCCTTGAGTGACCTGTACTAGTGGGAGGTGTCCCTGCCTATGGCAGGGGGTTGGAACTAGATGATCCTTGAGGTCCCTTCCAACCTTACCATTCTATGATTCTATGATTCTGTGATTATTGACTCTGAAAGCTGAGTTCAGTTATTAAGATTTAAATCTGAATTTCTAGGACATTTACCCTTCATACTCTTCATCGTAGCTTTAAGCTACATATTTGTACAGTTCAGAGTTTGATAGGAAAAACAAATTCACATTCAGATATTGCCTTCAACATTTGTTTGAAAATCAGGCTAGGAATTTCTCCCAAATCAGACTCCTCGTTATGATTTGCAGCATTTCATTCATTAGCCTTTTCTTATAGCACATTTTCTTCTTGGCCTGAAAAACCATAGGAGCACAGGATTGCTTGAATCTATTTTAATTATTCATGGAAATTAAAGAGACAGAATAAAAATTACATACCCAGAGAAAATGGCCTGTCTTTCTCATAACACTTCACTTCTAAAAGCACAGTGGGTTTTGTTCCATCATTTTTCATTGGTCTTTTATTACACTTTATGGCACTCTGATTACCATGGACACTTAAAATAATCCATGGACAAATAGACTGTTTTTTAATAATCCGTAATAGTGTGTATGTGGCTGTATGGCTGTGTGACACTTTTGCAATGACTGCATGATCTGAAATGGCAACACAATATAGGAAAGATTTTAAAATAATATTGAATGCAATTTATATAAAATCAAATAATGTTAACAATAAAATAAAAATATGACTTTTTTTAAAAAACATGGGAATTGTGAGTGTATCTCACAAAACTTTATTCTTAAGAAGACTTATATTTGAGTGTTATGAAGCTTCTATTTTATTTTTTTCTTTTGTGGGACATTTTTTGATACTTCTTATGCTTTAGAATTAATTTTTCTAACTCATTTTGGAGTCTGTCAGATAAAAAGTCAGCTTTTGCACACACAGTAATATGACAACTGTTAAATAATACTGGCCACAGTCACCTAGAGAAAATGTTCTGCAAATATGCCTAGGACTCTTTTTCTTTTCTTTTTTTCCCCTATGAGTGAAGATGATCTCAGTTGGTTTTAGGTTTCTCAGAATGTAGTTAATAATATATGATGATACTATTTATGGTGTCTCCCCTCTGCAGGTCCATGCAATGGTACCCAAAGATCCTGGCTTCATCTTCATTTTGGATTTTCACAAAGCAATTCAGAAGCTTGGGCTGGGTATGCAAGTCCAAGAGGAGGTACTCAGGACAGGATTCAGTCTGGTTTCCTCCAAGACAGACAAAGAGGAAATGGAAAACATGAGGCATGAGGCTGGAGGGGATCATATCCTCCAGCCCAGCATGGCAGCTATACTGCATCTCCTTTCCTGAGCAGAGTCTGTCTGTGGTCTTTGGCAATTGGCTGTACCCAGATTTTCAGAAATGGGCACGTGGAACTGCATGTTTCATCTACCCATGTAATTACAGTAATTGTGACCACAGTTGTGGTAATAATACATGCAACCAATCATCTAGACATCCAGACTGGAAGACAACTCTTCCTCTTCAGTGCTTCAAACGCCACTTTCAGCTATACCTTGCTGGCAGAGCACCTACAGTAAGATCTCCTCAGTCAATGCAGCTTTGTGCAATTCATGCTGTCTTTCTCGGGCAGGGAACAAAAGTGCACAACCTCAGCAGTCACTTGGGTTCAGCACCACAAAATGATGTCTTTACATTAGCAAATATATTCAGTTTGTGACATGCCAGCACTTGAAACAAGAAAACTAACAAAAATTACCAATGAATCCATTAAGGCAGGAAACTCTACTAAGAACCCAAGAGAGAGGTTGCTTCCCTGATTATGTCTAACATGCACTACATACTCCCAGTGTGCCCAGCAGTGGTAACAAAACTCCCTGGAGTATTGTCACCTGCTGGCCTGCAGCCAGATCTGTCACACTGGAAGTGCTTTTCCGCCCTTAAAAATGTTTCAGTAAAAAACAGCATCGTTGAGCTTCATGTTTATGATCTTTTAATGATGCAGTATCAGGTTTGTCCATCTTACCAGTGAAAACAGTGCTGGGACACAGGTTTTTTAGTGTAGTTTTCCTCTGCCCTGACTGCTAATAAGGGAAATGATGGTGAAAGCATCCAGCAAAGCATGCTTTTTCGTATGGCATTGCTTTCAGCAGAGCTTTTCATAGTCCAGATCCTCAGGCTAGGTCCCTGCAGTCCCTAATCTTTTTGTTCCTCTTTCATTTTCGTATGTATCATGAAGATCTGAACAAGTCCACACAGTGGGAGTTCATCTTCTAGTGATGGTGCTGTAGAGATGTTACCTGTTTGCTGTAGCAAACTGCCTCAACAGGATGAGCAACAGATAAAAACAATAACTATTCCATTTTAGCAATGAACATGCAATGCAATAAGCTTCTACTGAAGTCTACAGGATGATTTAAAAACCTCATATGATGGCACACTTAAATTCTATATATAGGCTATTAGATTAATAATAACACCCTATTGATCCAGAGCTTACCCCAAACCTGAAGTCAATACACAGAAAAGATCTCATTGACTTCCTCTAGCTTTGGATCATTTCTTTTTGTCTTAGCTGAAGAGATTTCCAGAGGGGGGAAAAGAACAGTAGGATGTAATTGTATCTTGAGGGACAGGAAGGTTGAAGCCTGGGTCTTATGTGATTTGTTCCAGGGACAGTCTTTGAACAGAGCTGGGCAGAAGTTTGATTTGGTCTTGTCAGTGCTGATTTTTATTAGAAAATGATATTTCAATTAAAAATACTTTTTGGAGGAGAGGAAAGAATGAAAGTCCACTCTGAGAAATGGGAAAATAATGTGAGAGTTCTGAGAACACAGTGACTTTGCTTTCTCATTTCATTCAAACTGAAGTTATGAAATGGACTTCAACCACTAGCAAGGCAAACAAAATCTCACCCAAATCGAATACATCAAAACAGAATGTTTCAAATAAGTTTCCTTTCTGAAATGAAATCTTGCAAAATTACAGAAGAAATAATCTCTAAGTATTTGAGAAATTGTTGAGATAAATATGGGAAAACTCACTTTTAACACATGAATTGGTGGTTGTGCAATTTGCTGTTCGTTCTGCAGGTTACTTAGAGAAGCAGTTTGCCAAATTCCAGCAGGTCATGTTTTCAGATACTCTTTGGAAAACTGACTTTGTCATCATAATATATTATATCCAACATATATCTTTTAGAATATGTAGTTTACTGTGTTTTAAGCAGCTACACTGCAAAGTGAGATCTTGCCCTGCAGTACTTAAAATAAGTCTAATGGCAAAAATCAGATATTACTGTCATAAAATAAGGAGGGAGAGTTAAAATGGCAGGCAAACGTAAAAATAAAGATCTAGAGGAAGATCAGCTGAATTCTTACCAGTGGTATAATAAGCACAATAAACAACGATGTCGGCACAATGTCTTGCTGCAATTAAGAGCCTCAGGGGAGAAGTGCCATGAAAAGGAGCAGGGATTAATTCCACAACGCTAAAGCCCATGGGATAGGGAGCACCTTTCTGCTCTGCGCTCAGACACGAGGGACAAGGAGCTCTTGGGCAGTGATGAAAAGGGAGAAACTATTCCTGGACCTCCACTGCCTCCAAGAAATGCACAAATTGAGGAAATCTGCAATCCCAGCTCCCAGGAGCCCTCTCCCCGGCACCGATTTCTCCTTTAGCTGTCACTCCTGTGTTGTCCCACTGACCGCTCCTGCTTCATGGGGTGCTTTAAGGAGTCAGACAAAGGAAGAGTCGTTTAAAAATTCTCCTGTACTGCCTTTCAACCACTTGCTATCAGAGAAAAACAAAAGCAGAACTTGATCTTTTGTTGTTGTTTTGGGCTTTTTTTCCCCCCCTCCTTTAGAAAAAAGGGATTCCTCATCTTTACCGCTCCTTTATATTCTAACTGCCCCAGCTGGAAACCTTCTAGGCCTTTTTAAAACAGGATTAAAAACACAGTTTTCTGCATTAGCACAGCTCAAAAGGATAACCTCAGCTCTTTTCTCTGCCAGGCAGCTTTTTAATCCTGAATCACATGTCACTTCAAATTATGAATATGATTTTCATGTCCCCCTCGGGCCTAAATTTCACCCAAGTAAATCCTCTCATTCAGCAGCCGGAGAAACGTGTCAAAAGCAGTGATCTTCAAGCACCGAGAGTGCTCTGGGAGAGATCAAACTGTCCCAGCCTGAACTCTCCCAATGCCAGGCATCTTTTCCCCTCCTGCTTATTGTTGTTGACACCCTGCATCCCCCCTTCTTTTCCTCTCACAATCTGAAAGCCCGAGATGGCAAGAGGGAGGAAAAAATGAGTCCCCTAATTCTAAATATTTCTGGGATTGATCCTTTCTGTGCTTGTGGGAGCAGAGGGGGAACAAAGACACATGCATGAACTGGTCCTGGGTAATGAGAAATAGAACCACCTCATAAAGCTCTGCTCTCTTTCACCTCCTTGTACAGCTCTCCACTGATACAATCAGCAGGCAGAGGAGAGAACTGGCTGCATGGCCCCGATTCCTGAGCCCGCACAGCTGGTGTGCTGCTCTTACACACTGCTTGAAGAAAGTCCTTCCTTGCCTGGGTTTCTCTGGGCTGTGCAAATCCACCTCTTCTGACTGCTTTTGGTCAAACATGGACTAACTTAGAAGGCCTTTGTCAGAGCAAGTATGGGTGTCAGGTCTTGGTCTAGAAATAGACTGGGGCTATGTCTTGTGTAATGTACTTAAAACCTGAGGATCAAGCCTAGCCAGCCTAGAACTCTAGAAAGCTACACACTGGGTTCTGGAGGTATTTAACATCAGGTCAAATGTCTCCTCCAGATGAGAAGACCTTCCCAGATCAGAAGAGCAAATCTTGTCTCTTGATTCTTTTTAAAGTGACTAGAGAGCTCTAACTCTCCTTTTAGTTGAACTTTCCTTTTCTGCTCTTACCCCAGGATAGTTTCTTCCTTTCCCAAAAAAGAATTGTATTATGTTTCTTTTGTCATGTTTAGGTAGTTGTTCCTTTCCAGAGATGACTGTGCCAATTGCCTTTGCTTACTGTGATCAGTAACTCAAGGC
This sequence comes from Ramphastos sulfuratus, assembly GCA_013399055.1. Taxonomy (NCBI): domain Eukaryota; kingdom Metazoa; phylum Chordata; class Aves; order Piciformes; family Ramphastidae; genus Ramphastos; species Ramphastos sulfuratus. Next base: position 90,182 of record WBNM01023356.1, on the reverse strand, counting down.
AGGTGCCAAGACTTTGCTCACCTTTTCTAATGGGAGCTGTGAAGCACATTGATACTGTACTAGCAAGGCCATCTTTGCAGTGACAGGATGAGTAGGTCACTGCAAAGGTGAGCCTCATTCAATCTTTTCAGAGCTATGAACAGAGGTGTCTGGGTTTGGGGATAGAAATAATATTGCTGATGTCCTCTTAGTACCAATCGAGACCTCTGAGTTCAACTTTCTCCTGCAGAGAGCAGAGAGACTGTTTTGCTTTGAGGCCACCTCCTCTGAACATTCTTTTCCACAGGATCTCTAAACTTCGCCAGAAAATGTTTCATTATGGCTTTGGATTTTAATTGTCTTAGGAATTTTCCTTCCTCATAGGGGAAGAAGGTAAAGGTGGACATCATGGAAGGTAGTGAACATTGAAAACCAGTGTGTTGTACCTCCCCACAGCAATGGTTATGGACATTACCCATTTCCAGTTGAAAATCAGACAAATGTTTTCTTCCCACAGAAGAGCAAACACAAATGTGGAAAGGAACTAAGAGGGCATGTTTATCACTTGCTTACCTTCCCACAGTGAAGAACCCACAGGGTTTATTATAGAAACCTCACCTTTCAAAACATTCCCATGGCCAGGAATATGCTACTGAACAAATGTATATGCTGGAAAGATTTCTCATTCACTGGAGGATCAGCTCAGATCCAGCCATTGCCTGTTGCTTTTTGAAGTTTCAGCAGCAAAACAGAAACATAGTGGTTTGCCAAGAGAGATGGGCAGGAAACAATTTTTCCAGTCCACAAGCAAGTTTTCCCATCCTAATAGTGGGTGAAAAGTAGAAACCTAAAACTTAGGAAGACTCTGATAATATAAGCCAAGTAATTATTCTGATTTTTTTTTTTAACATTTCAGTACATACGTTCAAAATTTTATCTTTCAATTTCTTTTTTTTTAAATAATCATATAAATGGCAGTAAATTTGAAAGCAGAAATGTCCCTCTTTAATTCACTTCCCTCTCCCGCCCCCAGATAAAGACATTCAGATCATCTACTGTGATTTCCACCAACTGGCATTTTTCAATTTAAAACCTTTGCCAGAAAATCCCAGTCAGTATTCAAGGCCATGTTAATGACTGCCTTCCTGCAGGCTAGAGGTGGCAACAGTTTAGTGACTGCTGAGCTGCATGTACAGAATTTGTAATCCCTTAAGTAGTGCTTTGAGGCTTCCAGTAGCTAATATATGTCCACTACCATAGCAAGGAATAAAATGAATATTGCTTCCTTTATCCCTTTATGTTTAGTACTACAAAAGCTTGTAGAACTGAATTTCTGGAGACATGATTCTTTTTCTTTCCCCTTCTACTGCTGGATGATAAATTTGTTTATCTTTTCCCTTGGCAGCAAACTTTGTGAACATTTCTAAAAGCAACAATGAAAATTCACTCATGGTCTGCTAAATCAATACTCCCAGTGTCTGGTTCTCCATTGCCAGTGCACCTTGTATAACCATTCACTGCTCTGCCTGAGTGGCAATTCATGTCTGCTCTGCACTGCTGGAAATGACTAAACCGGCTGCAAAGCAGTGGAGAAGCAAAGCTTTGCCTCCTGCCTTAGATGCCAATCTGAGCATCGGCTCTAAGAAATACGCTGCTGAGGCCAAGCCTTTGTCCCAAGCCAGTGATAAGCAGACAGGATCAAAGTGAACAAGATAAAATGACAGGTGTAGCCTCCGCACACAACAGGGATAAGTCACAATATTGCTGTGCAGTTGCTTCCACAAACACAGAGCACAGAGACAGACTGGAGAAGATGTGGCTGCAGATGGTATGTGTAAGAGGATGTAGACTCAAATTTGACAGCCACTTTATAAACAAAACCCCAACTGTGTGATCTGCCTTCAGGTCTACTTGCTGCTGCAGAGTAGTTTTTTGGTGGGTAAAAATACCCAGTTTTCCAATGCCTGATATATGATTATACTCTCCTAAAGTCTTAAAGCCACGAAAAATATTACAGCTACTTGTATCTCATCCTGGCATCACTGTTCTCCATTGCAGTAAGTGGAACTATCTTTCCTTAAAATGCTGGATTGAATCCATATTCTATTTATTATACCTGTGGACTGCTCTGCTGTATTTTATAGCCTGTTGTCTATGTGCAGGGGGATAAAAAGTGCACAATCTAAAAGAATGTCAATGTGTTGGTGATCCTTCTTTTATTCCTCTCCTCAAAATAGTGGCTCCCAAAGGCACCTGGCTTTCAGACATTAATAGCAAAGCAGAGCACAAGAGTAAGAATGAAAATCTCTGGTGGATGGGTGTCACCTAGATCAAAAAGTCCTTGGCTCCAAAAAATCTTATGATGGAGATATGAGGCTGTCAAAGATGCCTCCTGTTCTGCCTCCCTGCTCTGCATTCATTTATTCTCCTTGTAGATTAAGTTGAGGAAGAAGCAGGAGCCATGTGGCCCTGGGAGTGCGAATCATCTTATGAAGGGAAGGGTGCAGCATGTATCCAGCAGCATTTCTCCACATTTCAGTTCTAACCCAGTCCTGGCTGCCACTGTATGAAAGCTTTGTATATGCAATTTACATGTGTACCAGCCAGTTTCCATTGATGTCCTAGAGCAGCTCTGGTGGTGTGATTTGTCCTTCACCTGAAAAGCCCCTGACAGTGTAAGCCCTAATTTCCCACAGATCTGCAAAATATCTATCTGCATTGGAATAGGTGCACTTCAGATGCATAAACCTTTGAGAAACCAGTTTCCACTTTAGTGTTTGTCAATGATTCTTTATTCTGTGGACCTCAAAACCTTCCTGGAGAAACAAACAAAGCCTGCTGATAGGTTAGGCAGGTGACCATGGATGCTGGCTGTGCCAGAGGGAGAGGATGTGTGATAAACAGATGGCCACATACAAGCTATCTCAGTGGATGTATATAAGGGGTTTTGGTACTTGTCCACCTTTCACCCTTTGATGGACCACAGCTAAACAGTGCAGTGTCTGTTGAGCACCACTGTTGACAGCCTTTTCTCCTGTGCCTCACACAGTGGCACTGGTACACACCCTTTCATATATGGAGTGTACCAGAGGTTTCTAGACCACATCCTCCTCCAAAGAATGAGAGAAAACAGTATGAGATGCAAAGAAGCCCTTCCTCCTTATGCAGATTGTGTTTACCTGGTGAGCAGGGTCCCCCCACACAATGCAGTCACAGCCTGTCCCACCATTCTGACCACAGCTGTGTCCACTCATGTTTTCCCCTCTCATGGGCACCAAGCTGTCAGTAATGCAACCATCAGTGGAAAGCAATGGAAATCATAAAGGGGATTCAACTGCTCTCACAGTTGTCTGGCACTAAAATCAACTTGCTGATCAGTACTAGCATCTTTCTGAGCAAAGAATAACTCTGACAAAGCTGAGCTGCTCTGCAGCACTCCCAGTCTGGAAGACTCTTTCCTGCTTTCAAACACTTACCACCAGTCAGGTGCCACTGTGGAAGGGAGTAGGTGCTTGGGGATTTATGTTTGACTCCATACCTCTTGTTAAGGTGCTTCAGTTGTGAGTGTGGATGGAGGGAGATTTGCTCTCACCAGATGCTCTGTACCACACTAATTTCCTAATCATTAGGGTCCCAGCTCAGCTGCCTTGGTGGTATGGCAGGAATCTCTCTTTGCCTTGGTTTCTAGGGTGCAGTTAAAAAGATTTAAATATCATTGCCTTTACATGGCTAGAACACCCTATTAGGGTTGTCTAGGGTTTAGTTTCTGTCATGTAAATGGCAAAGCAGTGAGTGAACTAGCAGATGTTTGGGTTTGCTACATGATACTAGGTATGGGGACCAAGATTTTAGAATATATCTAAACAGTTTGGTCTCTAATCCCCTTCAACAACTGTGTGAAGCAGGTGGTGTAGAATAAAATGTGTTGAGTTGAAAGGGACCTTAAAGATCATCTGGTTACAACCCTCCTATCATGGGCAGGGACATCTTCCACTAGACCAGGTTGCTCAAGACCCTGTCCAACCCGGCCTTGAAGTCTTCCACAGAGGGGGCATCCACAACTTCCCTGGGCAACCTGTTCCAGTGTCTCACCACAGAATATCTTTGGAAGAGATCTTCAAGATCATCTAGTCTTTTTCATCCCAGGAGGTATAACTAACAAGAATGTCACTAAAATCCCCACTTTGAAAGATGTCAAATCTGCAAGACTATTCAGTTTTCTGTGGAAACAGGGTCCTTCTGTGGCAGATATCCCTGACCAGCAGACTGCTCTCACTTGCTTTGGGATACCAACCTCAGTAACATTGTCAAAATGAAGAACTCCTGGTAAGTTATTTCTCTGTAAGAGGTCACATCCCAGGTTGGTCAGGGAAAGAAGTCCCTGCACAGGCATGTCTGGATGTTAGCAGCCTTCCTGAAGAGACATAATGAATGAGGAGAGTAACGTGGCTGTGACAGCTATTTTGTGATCATGCTTCACAGGTTGTGCTGTTTCTGACTATCATTAGCATCAACTTCCAGAGCATGTAGGAAGCCTGGGTTATTCACAGTATAATTTCACTTTGGAGTCAAATTATACTACGAATACATAATTACACTGTGAGTTCATAATATTGTAGTATTACAAAGATGTAGGGCTGAGTTTCTCCTGCTCTGAAATACAGCAATCTCCTGTATCCCATCACTGACTCGTGTGACAATATCCCTACAGGTGGACAATCACATTAACATGGTTTCTGCCCCCAGTCTGGTGAGATCATGAGAATAAGTCTGCACTCTGGCTCTCAAGCCCATCTGGTGCCTTTTGCTGAGATGGAACAACAAAACACTTATGTTTGGCTATTTCAGAGAAAAAAGACCACCACCAACAGAAAACAAAGTGGTTTTGTTACATTATTTGTGTAATGGCTTAACACTCGATGTGGCATAAGCAGCAGTATCACAATGTTAGCCTCACATCAAACAGATGGCTAGGGAATTATGATATCTGAAAACCCAGGGCATCTTCCATTCCTAGAAGCCAGTTAATAATACAGGTGGTGCTGCATGAAGGGAAGAGACTTTGCTATGGCTTTGGGGCTCAACTAGTCCACAGGGTCCAATTCCCAGTTCGATTGCAGTCCTTTCCTCTCTCTCGCCACATAGACATCTGGTGTTATTAAAAGCTACTAAAAGAACTGCTTTCAGAGCTAGCTCCCCAATGTTGCATGTATAACCATATGTGGTAATATAGCATTACATTACAAATTAAAAAAAAACCCTCTTATTGAAGATCAGCAACATTTTCGTTTCACCATTCCTTCCCTGTCCATGTGGTTATTGGTTCTTGTAGCTGTTCTTGTCTTTGGAAGCTGTTTAATTAGATGCAAGGCATGGGTTTATTAAAAGGTCTTGGCTGCACTGCTCTTAAATAGCCATGACCTTATGTCAATTCCAGAATTTAAAAAAAAAGAAAAAAAAAAAAGACAAAAATCCTTTTTCCTTCCCTGTAGGGTATATGCTGGCCTTACTGCTGCTGTGTCAACAAGGGCAGTGTTTATCACAATATGGATGATGTTAAATAACACATGGAGAAATGGAGAATATGGGGGAAAAAATTGCTAGAACATGGAACCTTGCTACAGCAACAACCTTTCTCCTCTGGAGCCAGTGTTTCTGAGCCTTCACAGAATCACAGAATCTTAGAGGTTGGAAGTCACCTCCAGAGACCAAGTCCAATCCCACTACCAGAGCAGGATCACACTAGAAGACCATATTTGCTCCTTTTCCCCCAAACCCAGAGCACCTGGGCTCTGTTGGATTCTCCTCCCACCCCAACTGTGACCACTTTGCCCTCCCTGCCCACTCCCCTTTATAATCTGCCCCAGGAAAGGCAGAAGCCCCAAGTTTGCCCAACTGGGCAGAGGGATCCTCCTCCTGTTGTCACTGGTGAGTCCCCATGGTGCGCACTGGGTGAGTGGGATCTGAAGGCTGGGGGGGCCTCATGGCCCCCCGGTTATACAACAATAGGCTTGATGATTGCTCTGACATCACCCATGGGTGCTGGCTGGGCCTCCTGGATTAGGCTGAGCTCTTCTCTGTTTAGCTGCTTCTTTCTGCTCACTTGTAAAGCTGTAAAATGGGCAGGACCAAATCCAGGCCTGATGACCTGGGTGTCCTGAATCACAGAACCTTAGAGGTTGGAAGGGACCTCCAGAGATCATTGAGTCCAATCTCCCTGCCAAGGCAGGATCACACAGGAATGCATCCAGGTGGGTTTAGAAAGTCTCCAGAGAAGGAGACTCCAGAACCTCTCTGGGCAGCCCGTTCCAGGGCTCTGTCACCCTCACTGTAAAAAGAGAAATAATGTCAGCTTCAATGACTGTGATCTCAAGAGCGTATCAGATCCATCTGTGATGTCCCACACTGGTAATCTGGATGCTAGATCTGAATAGCACAGAGTACTGGCCCTCAGGAATGACATTTCTGAGCTCAATGGGTGTGGAGCAAGGTGGGTGTCTCCTTCTCTTCCTCTCTAGGCAGACAGAAGAGGTGAGTTATAACGTGCATCGTGGAGTGAAGTAAGGGACAAGGAAAAAAAAAGAAGAAAGACTTAGTTCATTAAGAAGCCTCCTTTGCTGTGGGCAGGATGCACACAACAGGAAGGATGTGGACACTGAATAGCTCAGGATTTCTCTGCCATTAAGGAAACGGAGGTATTGAAGCGTGGGTTCCTCTGCATGCTATGCTAGTGAAAAGTAATCCAGCAATGAGGCAAAATCTTGCCACTTTGCTGCTGCTGAAGGAGAAAACTTTCCCTCTCTTCTTCTCCCTGACCTGCACCTGCTCATTGGGTTCACAGTCCTGCACTCAGCAGGAAAATAAATACTTACTTCGTGGTATGGCCCTGCAACAGGCACCAAAACACATGTTGTATCCACTGTGTGGCTGCTTGGCCAACAGTTTAAGACAATTACTAAACACCAGAGGGAAGAATAAGGCAGATTGAGGTACTAACCTCCCCAGGCTTCTCAGAAACATGGCTGTGGCTGGACTGTGCCATCCAAATAGTGAAGGTCCCCAGGGCAAGCTGATGTGGGGATAGCCCTGTCACAGGAAGAGTTGAGATGGGAGTAGGGGCCAAAGAAAAGTTGGGTCTGCTGCTCCTGTTGCCCTTGGGAAAACCTGGAATAACAACATAAAAAGCAGCAGATGCATCACTGCTAGGAGCAGCCAGCTCTCAGCAACCATTGCAATAAAACCTCCTAGAATTTTCTCTTAAAAAAAGCTCTGAATTTTCAGGTGAGTTTTTAACACAAATTACTCTCTTGACATCATGAGGATAAGCAGCCTTAGTGGTATGTTAAAGCTAAAAAAGAAGAGTTTCATAAAACATAGATTGCAGACTTCTCAGGTGAGAATGGTCTGCATTGGTGTGTTTACACAGTTCCCTGCACGGTGCTGTCCCAGACCGAGGCTCAACATAACCGGCAGTGTGCCTGTGCAGCCCAGGCAGCAACTGTGTGCTGGGCTGCA
>WBNM01023356.1:71778-82184 GCA_013399055.1 Ramphastos sulfuratus | reverse complement strand
TGGAACTGGATGATCTTTGAGGTCCCTTCCAACCTTACCATTCTATTACTCCTAAATAATACTGAAATATAAATGGTATCAGCCAAGGATATGCAGTTATTTGTGATAGCTTCATTTTGGTTTTCATTTGGAAATTATTTGAACAGATAGAATNCCAATTAGCTTAAACCAGCACAGAGGTGAACACCCACAAAAAGGAAAGTGGATTATTTTACAGGCAGAATACATGTAGGCTAAAAACATACTCAAATTCTTGACTGACCTAAGTTTCATTACATATCATCAGGAAAGACCTAACTTTAGGTTTGACCTCCACGGTGTTGTATAAATAGAGAAGGAAACCTGAGAAGCATTAAGATGTAGCCTTCCTCAGGAAAAAAAAAAAGAAAAAAAGCAGTCCCTTCATTAATGACTCCCATTATAGCTATTCATTGTATCCTTTTTTCCTTAACAAAGTCTCACATTGTCAACCAGCCCTCTTAAACGTTCATTGTGTGCCCATTATCGAAATATCATTTTCGGCTTCACTGAACACATGTAGGAAATGTAGTAGTGTAAAAAGGAGGAGGAGGAGGGGAGATAGCACAAGAGAAAGATAATAAGCTTAGACTGTATTTGTGTAATTATCCTCTCCAGAACAATTCTCAGAGAAAAAGATATGTTTAATTTTTGTGATGTCATAAATCTTAAACTCTCAAGTCATCCTTGAAGAAGCTACTAACTCAAGTTAGAATGGACACTGGAAGATTGCCTTTCCCACCACTTGACTTTCAATAAAGGTAGATTTCTTGTGAAGGGAGGAAGACCTCTGGTCAATTTTAAATTTTTTTTTTTTTTTTTTAGTAGGATGTATAATACATTTTATACACCCAAATGGGCAATTACTAATGGTTTACACAAAATAATAACTATCCAATTTCAGAAACACGAAGCAAGCCAGTCCTGGAAATGTCCAACCAACACACCAAGTTTCTTCTTTCCCATTCATGTTCTTTATTTCTTACGATATTTTCTGACCCTTGATTTGAAGCTAAATCTCATCCTGACTCAGGCATCCTTCAGGATGATGACAAAACTTCCACTGACTTCAGTAGCAGAAGGTTCAATGTCTTAGTGAAAGATTAAAACTTTGGATGATGTAATACAGTAAATGCTGAACAAACAAATGGTAGAAAGGCCTTGTCTGACCAGCTCAGTACAGTGAGGGTGGTGAGACACTGGAACAGGTTGCCCAGGGAGGTTGTGGATGCTGCCTCCCTGGAAGTGTTCAAGGCCAGGTTGGATGAGGCCTTGGGTGACCTGTTCTAGTGGGAATTGTCCCTGCCTATGACAGAGGGTTGGAACTAGATGATCTTTGAGGTCCCTTCCAACCTTACCATTCTCTGACCACAGCATGCCTCACCATTAATCTTTGATAAGTTCTCTGTTTGGAAGCTACTAACACTACCAGCTGATACAGGGGCTCATTTCATTTGGACTATAGAGTGGCATCAACAAGCTGCCCAGGATTCAGCACCAAGCACTTGTCTTCAGGCAGAAAGTCTTGATCATGAATCACAGCTGGATGCTATTCATCCTGCACTACCAGTCTAAGCTAGAAGGAGCAAAGTATGAATAGAAGCCAAGCAGAAGGCCTTCTGGACCTCCAGTTGGTCAAGGAAATGGAGCCAAGAGGCCTAGTCCCCAGCAGAGTCAGCAGCCAGCTGGGTTAGCCTGGATCTGAAGTCTAATTTCAAGTTTCATTCTCAAGGGGATAAACACTTCTATGGATTTCAGAAATGTATCTTTCAATGGCTTGATTTCAGGAGACAAGCAGTCTTAGAAAGAGCTAAGACAAGCAAAGTCTATTGTTCACCAGTAATTGACCTGAGTTGGAACTGCTCTGGATATGTTTTTGACCTCCAGTGTCATCCACTGTCCCCTCCAGTTGTCACCATCTGTACATATGTACTTTTAAAGTCCTAAGTATGAATATTTGGGTTAGATTAGATGGCATTTTAAATGTCAGCAGGGTACTGGCATATTGAATTTCCATCTATCCATTTTAAGAGTCCTTTCTCAGTGTGTGTGTTTTTTTCTAATAAGATGTTGCACACTTGGAACAGGTAGCACAAAATCAATGGGAATTTCACCAGGGGCTCTATCTGAGACACAGAGGTTTGCTATTCCTGTCTTGGTCAGCTACTGCCTTAGGAGCATTCAGCTAGGCCAGCTCCTGTTGCATAACTATAAGGCTATCCCTGGTGGATGGAGCTCTGCCAGCTGGCAGAGAGGACACCTGGCAGCATGCAGGCAGGAAGGATACATCCATGTCGATAGCATGGTGGGATCTAACAGCTCTCTGACTTGGCTTTTCTTTGTCATTAACACTCTCACTCCCATAGCAGCAGGACTTACTCAGTTGGCTGCACTGGTGACCTGCCCTTGGCCAGGAGCTAACTGCTGCTGCCTGTGCACCCTAAAGCTCAGGAGCCTCTGCAGAACTGCAAGTGGCACATGACTGAACTTGGCTTTGCCCCTTCAGCCAGCTCTGCTGCCCCGTGCCTGCCTGTCCCATCTTGCTCAGGAATGGCATGAGTGGGTGCTGCTGAAGCAGCTGTATTCACAGCTCCCAGCAACCTGCCCACAGCACAGCTAGGTGGTGTGGCAGGGATGTGTGAAGAGTGGTGGTAGATGAGAAAGGAGACCTGCCCAAGACTCCTGCGTGTCCTGTGGTGTCTGACCATGCAGCAGGCCTGCTTCGCCTGCCTGCTGGGGCTCAGTTTGCTGGTTCTCCCTGTTTTCACTAAGTACTGCTGGTCTCTGGTTGACCTCTCCTGTGGCTTTACCTCATGTTGAGTCATGGCCTTCTTAATAAAGGCCTGTATGTGGGAGAGGAGAACCATGATGGGAAGTGCAGCGGATGTACCGAACGCACCACCACAGCTAGTGAAAATCCAGCGGGAATGCCCACGGTGAGGTTTGCATTTTTTCCATGGTATTTATTTAGTGCACTGCTCTCCTCCTTGGCCTCCCCCTCCTGCCCACGCTGTGTTTGCTGGGGTTTAGTCAAACCATTGCTGGCTTAGAGTGGCCTTTTCTTCTCCGTAAAGGGACGGCCAAAAGGAAGAGTGGCTGTGGTTGGAGAAATGACATAGTGTTCCTCACTATGTAGAAAATGGATTTTCAGTCACCCCAAGTAGCTTATTAATGCCATTTTAAATGCAAATCAAGGCTCTTTCATTCTATCAGAGCAGTGAAAAGCAGTCTTACAACTACAACTGTATTCCTCTTTCCAAGCCATGGTAGCAATTTAGGTTATTTTCACCACTGTTCAAACTGGTGGTTGCTACCCCTCCTTAGGAGATTGTATAAAGTCATCCTGAACAAATGCTGATGGAGACTGAGGGTCAGATTTTGTTTGCATCAAAGATATGGGTAGACTTGCTCCTGCTGATCTTGTTGGAGCAGATGAGGGTTTAGGTGCTCTCAGACATTCCCCATCACCCATATTCCTCCAGGCAGAGTCAGGAAAAATGCAATGTAGGACTTTTCTCACCCAACTGAATGGCAAGCTAACCATCTTTATTTAAGTAGAAGAGAGCTCTTCATCTCCATCAACATCTCTTTAAGTCAAATATATTAACAATGAAGACATTCCAGCTGCCAGGCCTTAGCTTATTTGGTTAGATAACATTTGTGTTCTGCATTCTAAGTCTCCTCATGTTAAGAATCTGAAGAGTCATCTCAGTTTTTCAAGACTGCCTTTAAAAGCATACCACTGCCTCACCTGATATAAACCTACATTATCCCATTGCTCTATATGTTGATTTATATCAGTGGACCAGCTATTACACCAACATCAATAGCAATCTGCATCTCTATTGGTGGTGATTAAGACTGGAAAACCTTCTGGGAGCAAAACAGAATGTAACACTCAAACTGAGGCTGAAAACTTGAAAAGTAGGAGCCTGATCAATGCTCTCAGGAGTCTGCTGGGAGTAAGTTGCACTTAAGAAATGACTTAGTCTGAACCTACAAAACATCAGGCCAGAGCTGCCATCAGGTCTCCACCCTGGTCTTCTGCAATTAGCCTGTCTAGTTTTATACCCATAAACTTCTGTGTTGGTACTGCTAGATGATGAGGAGATCTAACTGAACCCTTAACTTTGGCAGTGCTGAATTTGCACTTCAGGGCTTTGATTTTCATTTCACAGCACCTAATGCAAGGCTTGGATTTATCTTTTTCTCTTCTTCTCTGCCCCAAAGATCTGGCTGCTGTTGACTCCTAAATAGGTGGCAAAGAGCATTCTTTCAAGAACTCCATTCCCATTACCTTCAGTTCTTCTGAGAAATCCATCTGTGGCACTTCTCAAAGCTGCTGCCAGGCAGAGAGCTCAGTTGCTCCTGAAACCAAGCCGAAATAACAAGGCATGCAACTCGTGTTTTCTTAGGAGCCAGGTAAAGTTTGTCAGAGAAGCCATCCAGGAACAAGCCCAGGGAGCCTCTGCAGCAAGGCTTGTTTTGTTTTTGCTCTACAGTTTCACAGCTTTAAGTCTTTTCAGTTCTCCCCATTGCTGCTCTAAAAAGCTGAAATTCTCTGTAGTGCAGCCACAAATATCACAGCCCTCTTGTCAACGTCCAGGCAGCTCAGAGCTGCAATTTATTTAAAGCTAGCCTGAAGTGAACCAGTTAGTAAGAGCTGGTTTCCTATCACACCTCATTTCACCTTCTGCTTTTGAAGCCCACTTAACACAGCCCTACTATTCCTTGGGGACTTCAGGGGATTAAGGCAGGCCCCTTGACAATGCACTGACTGTTCTGGTGCTGTTGCCTTTTTCTGTTTATCAACTAAAATGAGAGAGAACAGATCAGAAATAAAAGACAGAGAGGGGAGAAAGCATGAGAGACAGGAGGGGGAGAAAAAGAAAGGAAAGCAAGATTTTTTTTTTTTTAAATGCACAACAGAACCCTATTGTTCAGGTTGTTTGTTAATATTAGTAAGCTTTAACCATAAACACTTGTACCCTCAATGTGGCACAGGAATAATTTCCCTAAAGCTCCCTCTCTGTATGTCAGATAAGTTACATTTGTCCCACTAATTCTCCTATCTTAAAGTCCAGGTATGAAAGCCTCATAGGGCATTCACTTGCCTGTGTCTGAGAAGCCCAAAGGACTGCAACTCTTATTTAGAGTAGTTAATAACAGTATTTGATCCTTACTTTTTTACTTAAGTCCTTTCGTTGTTGGCATCATGCCTGAAGTATCTTCTATCTGCAAAATCTGCAGCATTATCTTACTGATAAGAGAGCTTGGATAATCTTGTGAGGAGTTGCAATAACACAGTGAATGAGACCTACCCTAACTTGTTATACTGTGATCTTGAGAAGGGTTGGTGCTGGGTGTTGAGCAACAGCTCCTCAACATTGCTCTGTCCTGCAGGAAGCTGAAATGCTGTGATAACCACAGTGTGGAAAATACAGGTAAGTGCTATGTGCTGTTATGAAGAAGATAGAAAAGATGTCTTCTAAATAACTTCCTCTACAGAAAAGAAGGATATTCTGGGAAGAGACATGTAGAGCACACAGCTTAATGAAAATCCCAGCAGCAGTGCTGAGAAACCCAAGGCAACAGTAAAATACGCAAAAGCAGTGGATGGTGGGACCCCACATAACCCAGGCTTGAGAATTAGGAACCTCCCTCTGTCCTTCAGGCCACTGACATCTGGAATACACATGAACCAAGCAGGCAAAGGAGATCTAATAAAAACTGTTTGAGGTAGCTCAAAAGTTTAGGGAGCCCATGTGGTTTTCTATGGAAAAATGCTGTAGAGGATTAGATATTTGCCACTGCAGCCCATAAAACTTCTCTCTTTCTCATTCTCCTATGTAAGACACTTTCAGACTAGTCTCTACAGGACTTATTAGCCTTTACCATACTTCAGTCTTAAGGAGATGGAGAAAGAAGCCTAAAGCAAGCTGCCCATCAGTTCCCCTGGACAGGTAAGTTTTCAGGCTGTGGTGAGTACTGAGCAGTGGATGGGAAAACATCAGGGACCAGTAGCACATTGCACCATTGTGACCTTCAGACTCCTTTGCATCATGATAGGACCAACTAGTCCTGGGGTGACTACGACAATCCTTGATTGCTACAGCTGCTAATTAGATATACGCTCCAGAATCATAGAATCGTTTTGGTTGGAAGACACCTTTGAAATCATCCAGTTGTTGACCCAGCACTACCAGCTCACCATGAAACCATCCCTGCACCACACCTGCATGACTTCTAAATCCCTTTGGGGATGGTGATTCCACCACTTCCCTGGGGAGCCTGTTCCAGGGCTTGACACCTCTTTCAGCAAAGAAGTTTTTCCTAATGTGCCGTCTAAACTTTCCCTGCCACAACTTGAAGCTATTTCTTCCATCCTTGGGAGAGGAGATTGATCCTCATTTTGCTCCAATCTCCTCTCAGGAAGTTGTAGAGAGTGAGAAGGTCCTCCCTGAGCCTCCTTTACTCCAGGCTGAACAACCCCAGTTTTCTCGACCACTCTGTTTACAACTTGTGCTCTGGGCCCTTCACCAGCTTCCTTGCCCTTCTCTGGATCTGCTCCAGCACTTCAGTGTCTTTCTTGTGGTGAGAAAAGGAGTTAAACTCCTTCATCTGGATAGGATCTACTCCAGCTGGATAGGACCTACTACCTTCTGTTTATGTAGCTGAGTCCCATCGATCTGTACTTCCTTTCACAGCAGTAGAGTTGCTTCTGCTCTGCATTGCTGTGTCACAGTTCTAAGTTCCACCAGCATTTCTCTGGCACAGTCTCAAAACTCCTGTCATGAGAGCTAAGGCATCATTTCAGAGTGACATCCTGTTCAGTCAGCAGGTGCCACAAAAGGACTGATTTTGAATGGGCTTGGATATTTGCATTATTTGTTTTGCATTGCCCCAGTTGTGGGAAACTGTGATCAGTTTTTCTCCCTGGCTAGCATCTAGTGGGAAAATTAATTTCCTGCTGAGTGGTCTCTCTGCCCTGCAGGACAGCCAAACCTCTACCACCATGTCCCCCATGGGGGTGGGGGCAGGAGAGGGCCTGCAAATCATAAACCACAATCCACAAAGTAACCTCATCAGGTGGGAGCGAGTGGGTAGGTTTATATTGGGACTTGTTTCCTCTTTTAGTTTTACTGGTTTCCTCCAGCAATCATTAGGGCTTAACTAAGCTTTTCTGGCTTCCCCTTGTGCTTCTGAAGTTCTTTTGTTCCCAGAGCGGAAGCAGAGCTGTAAGGGTCCCAAGCCTTATAATCAAATCGTTTTATATCCCTGAAATTCTTGGTCTGGGTTCAAAGTTCAGCTCAGTGCTGGCCATTTGCTCCACACAATTAGGGAAAATGGACAGAGGGCAAAGCTGCTACGTTCTGATGCTGAACTCTTTTTACATTGGCTGATCCTTTTTCTCCAGATCAAAATAGACTCACAGTATTACAGTGTCAGCACTTGTCACACGTCCCACACTGACCCACAGGAAGAGCACAAGCAAGCACCTGTTGTGAAAACATGGAGCAATGGAGAAGCCCAAAGACACTCCAAGGTATATAATGTGTTAGCTTTTAACAAAGGACTATCCTGCAGCTGGAGTCCTGACTTCAGAGGCATAAAGCAGGGGCTGATCTGCTGGCAAGTGATCAACTGCATGATATTGCCATCACCGGCTGTGACTGCCCATTAGGTACAGAAGTTTTCCTCCCAAGCCCCACAGTCACCACACACAACCCCAGGCTGGGTCTTCTCATTGCAGCCTGGAGCACCACTTCATTGGCTACTACAGAAAAGCCACGCTTGATGCAAATCCAACCCATTTTTCTTCTAAATTAGGCTGAACATTACTTACATAGCTCCCTGCAGTGAAGAAAGCACTGACAGTGACAGCCTCTGATGCTGTGTAATGTTCAGGGCTTCAGGAGCTGCTACCAACCATCAGTATCAGGCACAAATAATCCTGCTCTAAGCTCTGCTGTGGCATAACAACCCTTTCCTGGGTGCGTGCAAGCAGCACAGATGTCTGGCATCAAAATCTGCTTCAGAGCATCCACTGAATGCATTAACAGGAAAATGAACTGCATTCAGCTGGATCTCAGTTCATCCTCTCAGACCAAGATTTTAACGAAAGGCCCCAAGTGACTGTGCAAGTTGTAATTCTGGGAGATGAGAAAGTTATTATCTGCCAGCAAATTGGCTGGAATTGGAGCACCCTGATGCAAAGAGAGAGTTAGGGCATGGATACCAATGTGCTCCACACTGTAAACACATCATCTCCTCCCAGCTCACTCATTCTGGCCCTTCTGTCAAACTACCACGGTGACAGTCATAGGGACAGCTGCTTGCAGAAGGAAAGGATCTTTTTCCTTTGGTCTCACTTTTGTTTCTGGGACCATAAAATACTGGCTATACCATAAGCTTCCTTTGTGGCAGCAGCCAGGTCACAGGACCACTGTGGCTCCATTTCTTCCCCAAAACACAATGCAGTAGTTTATTCCTTTCTCCCACACAGTCCATGGGCTTGAGCCAAGGAGACATTGTTCCTCCCTACAGCCTCCCACTGCTGCAATGAAGAGATGAGCAGTCCAAGCAAGGGCTACCCAGCACCAAATGCTGGAGAGGTGTCAGCCCTACCATGACCATATTCAGCCTAAGACAGGGTGTGGGGTGACTGTCTCTGCCTCCACATTGTCACTTCTCTACCACAGCCACTATTGCCAACATCTGGCAAGAATGGCTGGGAGCTCTGGTATCATTTTCTGATCCCAAACAGACATACAGAACCCCACAAAATTTAGGAGTGTAGGACTCCAATTCTGAAGTGCCTGGCATGGAGAAATTTAGGACACAATTATGCAAAAGGCTTCTAGGCTCTGTTATCAACAGAGACAGGCTCATTTCTAACCAGGAACAGGCAGACACTCAGCTTTCAGCTGGGGTGGTGTTTTAAGCAATCCTGCTTTGCTAAAAGCAAATCCAACAACAGTTCCTCTGGCTTCACTGACACACAGTGACTTGCTAAATCACAATAACTCAGTTTTAACTGCACGACCATACGCTTCTGTGTCTGGCCACCCACATGCTAGCCCAGGATCCACATTCTTTGATTGTGTAGTGCTTTGGAAATAAATACTGCTGTCCTGAAATATTTCCCCAGGGCCTCTTTGAACAGGCCTTGGCAGAGCCAAGGAGCACATGCAATGGAAAGTTCATTTTCACCTGCCTCATCTTAGCAGGTGGCATCTCTTTGTGGAAGAGAAGACACAGAGCAGGGATAAAAGCTTCAACAAAGCTGACTAACTACACACATAAAATTGCTGGAGAAGTAGCTGTTGTAGATAAGAGTACATTCTTGGGAGATTTTGCTGAAAAAAATGCTTACTTTCCCCTCCCCTACCATCAGTGTTCATATAAACCTTATAGGCAATAGAGGAAAAGGATGCAGTGTCTACAACCAGTTCAGGCTGTTTCTCCCTCTGGGAGATTTCGAGTGATTTGATTCAGCTTTCTAACATTGTTCAAGGTAGACTTCATCTCCCCTAGCACTCATCAAAGCTGCTAATAGGTACTTCAGAACTCATAAAGAGATGACCAAATCTTGGGCTTTGGGGACTCTGGCTCATTTATCTTCCACAGGCAGAATCAGATCTGATTTTTTACACTGCCTGCTCAGATGCTAATGCAGTGCATGGGTCTCTGGCTCTTCACGGAAGCTTCCCTCACAAAAACAGTCTGCTGCAAAAATGCAAGGAGGGCAACACAGACTTCAAATGGCTTCTACATTTAACTACACACAGATGGAGAAATGAAAGGGATAAAGGAAAAAAAAAAAGTTCTACTTGGAAGTCAGTTATTAGAAGGGGATAAGAAAAGATATATTTGAATATACACCAAAACAAGCACGACCCTATTTTGCCTCCTAATTTTCACATATATGTGTAGAGAACCTCTGAAGCTCAAATCTTGGATACCCTGTGAAGGTCTGGAGAGGTCTCAGGTTCTTAGTTAATGTGGAACAGGTGGAGTGATGCCATTTTCAGTAAACCCAGAGTGCTTCTCTTTTGGATCTGATCACGCGAATCACTGAGAGACTTTTCTCTTTTTGCAATGAGAATCTGATTATTATTATGCTGCTTATCTCATCATGCACCAATTAGATTGAGGTCCAGATACACAAGAGAAGTTGTGCTAGAGGAGTGACATTTATGTGGTACTTGAAATATCTGCACATATTAAGGACAATTTCATGGCTAACTAGCGAGAAGTGACACTTAACAGTCCTTTCTGTCAAAATGACTGTTTTGATATAAAAATGCTTCCCTTGGAAGACAAAGATGTGCAAATCTGCTCTGCAGGGATTATATTTAGGACTCTTTTTTTTTTTTTTTTTTTTT
>WBNM01023356.1:30550-71758 GCA_013399055.1 Ramphastos sulfuratus | reverse complement strand
TTTCCCCTCCTGAGGGTTAAGCTCAGTATCCCTTGGTATGCAGGACTTTTCAAACTACTTTCGCTGCTGACAGTTTTGTAACCTGGGCTTGACTGCAGTTCTAAAATACAGTCACAGACAATAACTAAACCCTTTCCACCTTTTAGATTGTGATTTAAAAAAACCCTTTCTCTACATGGTGTCTATTTATACAGCAAATAACCTCAGCTCTTTTCAACATGGTACTCCAAACTGCAGGTATTCAGTTATGCCTAAGAGGCTGTAAGAGGTGTGGTGCAGGCTGATTGTGACGTTTGCTGGATGCTTTTGGTGAGTAGGTGCAGGGATTATGTGTAACCTGGGAGTAAGAACACAAGGCTCAGTCTAGCAGCTTCCCCCATGCTATTACCACAATCTATATACAGCACTGTTTTCTTCTTTTGAGGAGTCTTGGGGAGCAGATCAGATCCTGCATGGTGCTACAGGGTGAAGCGGTACTTTAGCTGTTCTTAGAAAGCTGAAGGAGCATTTAATTACATAAACCCTCATATTTAGAAAAGCCTTTCTACCATCTCCTGGCATTAAAAGCCTAAAAACCAGCCACCAGAACTTCATCAAAAGAGAAAGATAACCCTCATTGGAGGACAGGTCACCTTAAGCTTGGTGCCTGTGATGGGTGGCGGGTCATCCTCTGGGGACACGTGTCTCCTTCCACTGATGCCAGGCACAGACCAGCCTATGGGCACTACCACAGACAGCTTGTGCTAGCTGAGATGGATTCCATCCTCCCTGTCAGGTCTTCAGTTCATTGTTTTTATTATGACTTGAATTGACATATTTCATTACATACGATCACCCGCTGCCCCATCGTACATTCATCACATGTGTCAGTTCTACTTTTCCAATCTGCTGCCTGATTAGCCTTTGTTAACAGAAATACTCCAATGATACACATGGAACTGTGTACCTTTTGCTCACAGATTGGAGGACACCATTGCAAAGAGACTGCTGGGGCTTTTACCCAGATAAAAATAGTCAGAGTCACAGCAAGGCCCAAGGACATCAGAAACCCCAGCTCTGTTTCCAGCTCTGCTCCTGACCTGCAGCTGGGACATGGCTGAGCATCTCCTCACTTCCCCTGGCTGCCTGCAAATTCTTTTTGCTCTCTCTGGAACTAAGCAGCCCATTGACCATCACCTTGCTGTGTGTATTTGTGCCTCTTCTAGAGGTTGTAAATTTGGTAGAGATCTTTAGGGGAAAAATCACTCCCAAGTTCCCATTGGTGACTAAAGTAATGGTAGAAGGGGGCAGCTTGTTGGAGGAATGATCAAATTAGAGAGTTATTATACTCTATCCCTTAGTATTGAAAAAGGTTATAGATGCCACACAGGCTCTGGCAATGGCAAGCTAAGCAAGGGCAGTCACAGAATCCATTTACAAAGAGTAGGTCATCCTCAGCAAATATGATTAACTCCTTGGAGTGGAGGTGACGATGAGAGCTGACAGGGCTGAAACAGCAGACATAATTGACTTGGACTTCCACAAGGCCTTTTTATTTTTTTTTTCTATACAATACTGTATAAAAGACTTAGGGTTAATAAGTCTGGCATTGATAGTGAAATTCTCAACTGGCTACAAAAAAGAATGACTTGGTAACTGGGGTTAGACAAGTTGGAAGGCAGTGATAAATGGATACAGATGGGGTAATGGTGAGAGGTGAGAAGTGGAGTACCACAGGGAGCAGAGGTGGGGGCTTGTGCATGCACCAGTGACCCACTGGTAAGGAGGGTGGGAAGTGAAGTGTGCACATCATCAGAGGACACAAACAATAAGAGAAGGATAGGGAGACCATAGGTGTGGAGACAGAGTTAAAGAGAGGCAAGTGAACAGACACAATGAGCATTGTAGAGAATGCAAGCCTGGCTCAAAATGAAAAAGATGGGGAAAAGATGGGTGGGATTGTTTCTTTTCTGTAAAATGGTGGTGAAGAATAGCAAGAGAGGTGACAGCAGAAAAATCCTGCACAGGTAGAGTGAGGTAGAAGTTTCGGGGGTTAAGATGAAGCTGCATTTGTGAGTGTTGTACAGTAAGTGAGCTTGTCTGCTCTTCTGGACACTGGCACTGCAATCTATAGGTGAATCCCAACTTCTTTTACAATTTCTTTTTTACTTTTTCTATGAGTAACTGATTATTAGCTGATCATTAACTGATGTGTCCATTAACTGCTCAGCATTTTAATCTGTCTACTTCTTATACAGATCTTACTAATTCAAAAGCCAAGAATTGTAAATTTAAAAATTATTTAACCCCTTTTGCATTAAGGAAATATTATCTCCACTTTATAAAGATCAAAAGGCATAAAGATATTAAATCTAGTTACCAGCTGTCATAACTCTATCATAAATCCTGAATTACTCAGATTTTCTTTTCCACACCTGATGACTGAGGAAGTTTCATGATAATCAAATACTTCTATTCTGTTAGCCCATATATGAGCTTCACAGTCCAGACCTTTGAAGGACCTTTCAAACCAGCCAAGTGAACGTGGTTAGCTTATGGTCTTTGCAATACTTTGGTTTACTGTGCAAACAAAAGGTTGCTTACTTGAATGTTTGCAGAAAGCAAGTATCACTGGAGCAAGCATGTGGCCTCTCCTAGATAAATGCTTTTTGCAATATTTGCCCAGCTGTAGTGATTTTTCAGCTAGCAGTTGGAAGAGTGACCTCTGATTTGACCTGAAGAGACAGGTTCTCAAGTCACAGGCTGCAGCAAGCTCTGACTTTCAGAAGACTAAGAAGATCTGACACACACCTAAGTCATGAATTTTACAGGAAAGATTCTCTGTACACTGAGAACAGAGCTCAATCTGAGTTCTCTAAAAATACAAACATTTAAACTAACTACATACTAACTTAAGGGGAAAAGTAAAACATACTTGGCCACTGCCAAAGTGACTTGCTGGGCAACATGCACTGGTGGAGGAGATTTTCTGAAGCAGCAAGGTTAACTCTCCTCCTCCAACCAACCTACCAGTCTACCCTATTGACTCCAGAAGCTTAGAGCTGGTCTGGAGCTGAACCCTTCTTGAATTCCACTTAAATGTTTATAACATGCAAATAACTGCAGATACAACTTACGAGCTCCCTGACTAAAGAGTTTAAAGTCTAGCTGAAGATAAAAGCAACAAATGAAATATGGTTCATATGAAGGTGAAAAACAGAATCAGAGTAGTAGGCAGTAATAAGAACTAGATTAGCCTGCATGCAGCCATGACCACATTTTGCTGGTGCAAATCTCTTTCTAACTGCATACAACAGTATTAAAAATACCCAGCTCTAAACACTGCTTAAAATAGCCAAAATCCTCAAGTTCAGCAGAGCACTCAAAACTCATATTTAAGATTTGCCCACCATGCTAATGGGACACACACATTTTGGCAATTTGCTCAACTGGGATCACAGTGCCAAATCATGATGCCTCTGTGCCCCTCCTTGCTTGGAGTTATAATGAAACTGGGTGGGCAAAAGACATGACCATACTGCTTTCCTCAGTCTCCTTCTCCTTTAAAGCAGCAATTTCACCTCTGTCATGTTTAACTTGTAATTACCTTTGATCTGTTTTGGAGTTGTGCATTTAAGTTCTCTTTTTTTTGCTCTATTCACAGCAGTCGCCTTCAGCTTGTGATCATTGTTATTTAAGGAGAAAGGAAGAGGAGATTTTTTTTTCTGCTTTAGTTGTGCATGTGGAGATGGAAAATATTTCTTCCTTTTTTTTTTTTTGATGATTCCCATGCTAAAGATGCAATTCCCCCCCCCCCCCCAGATTCTCATTTTATGGACACACAAAAAGCATAATTTTCTTTGTGTAACTTGACACATCCCAGCGGCAGCGCAGGGCTTGATTATTTGATGAGACAGTGTAGTGGATCACATGCACAATGGCCCTCGAGAAAATTACACCCTCCCAGGCTTCAGTGAGAATCTCTTTGATGACGTAAGGGTTATTATTATGAGTGTTCCACAGACACTCAGGTCAAACTCTTACTAATTTCAGGGGTTTTTCCTTTATCGTTCTCGACTGTTTGGGCTGTGCATAGGCAAAAGTAACTCCCAGTCCGTGGTGCAAAGCCAAGATTTAGCAAATCGTTCAGAAGCATTTGCTTAACCCTCACCATAAGAAACAGTGGGTGAACTTCTGGGAGCACTCATGTACTGCACACTGAAGATGTTCTTTCTCAGTTTTATTAGCTGCACTTAATGAGGTTTAAAATATAGATAGAGAGATATGTTTGGAAGTTTGCTGAAATCACACTCTTTCTCTCCCTCTGTCAGGGCAGTAGCTTCATTAACTCAGCATTCTGCAGCCTGGATAACTAGGGCAGGACTTGCAGTAACTAGTATAGCAAGTTAAATTATTCATTAAGAACTTCTTCTTATGGAGGAATGTATCAGCCTTTTTTTTTTTTTTTTTTTTTTTCTTCCCCCTACCCACCAATTTTACATGAACATATCATGGTATTATTTATTTATTTATTTTGAATAGCTCTCTTTTCTTGGATATTTGTCCAGTAAGAAAATGGTGCAAACAAATTATGCACAGTTGGTGGTGACATGATCACAGCAGGACTCTGCTCAAGAGTTCTCTGTTGAACTGTGTGATAGGTCACTAAAGTTATTTCATGCCTCTATTTATTAGACTGGCTGAACAAAACACGAAACAAAGACTATTTGAATCCTAAGAATTCTTCTCATTTGCCCTTCAAAAGGGAATTTTTCTTTTCGAGACTTCCCAACTTACTCAAAATGTCCTT
Source organism: Ramphastos sulfuratus (assembly GCA_013399055.1). Lineage (NCBI taxonomy): Eukaryota > Metazoa > Chordata > Aves > Piciformes > Ramphastidae > Ramphastos > Ramphastos sulfuratus. Next base: position 66,969 of record WBNM01023356.1, on the reverse strand, counting down.
GCTTATCCCCAATATTTTGCCTGTTTCCATCTCTAATGGCAAAGAATTCCTTTGGTCTTAACAGTCCCTTCCTAGCAAGAACTTTCTAAGACTCACTATCAGGATTAATAAGGCTCCCAGTGGGAAGAAACTGAAATCAACAAGTGATGTCTCTGTGCTTATTATCGTGTTGAATCTAAATGGTGTCATTCCTCAGAATTCATTAGTTTAACAACATTCCCAAAATATACTTGGCAAGTTGTAAATGTAGCCTTTCAGTTAAATTACTTAAAAGTTATAGATTTTCTTTTCTTTGTCTATGTTCTTTCTGAAAACTCACTCTACTTACAGATTGTCAGGAAACTTTATTCTTTATCAGAATTAACACAAGAAGCACTGGGAGTATTTTTAGCAGAGCACTTTTGATTAAGGGAATCATGTTTTGAATGTTGTTAACAGCGGATTTTCAAGTGCAAGATTTCTTCTTGTAGAAGGTCCCACTCCTGAATTGCTTGCATCAGCAGTCCTTGCAGGAGAATGTAATGCAGCAGAAAAAAGGGGATGTGTAAGCCAGGTAACTGTCTTCATACCCAGGTAATTATGCCCATACCAAGGTAACTATGTCCATCAGCATAAATCTTGAGTGAAGGAAGCTCAGATTAGGAGAAAAGAGAGGCACAGTAACCAGAAGCCAGCTCAGTCACCTGTAGAAGGATGTGATCTTGAAAGATGAGTTGCTCTTTACTTTCAGAACTTCAATTGCCCTTAACCATAACCTCAACTTAACATGAAGAAGCATAACCTGGTACCTGTGGTGGTCCTATATTGTGGAAGACAGGGCAGAAGTTTAACTGTGGCCCTTCTGAAATAAGGATGATCTTGAAAGATGAGTTGCTATTTACTTTCAGAACTTCAACTGCCCATAACCATAACCTCAACTTAACATGAAGGAGCAGAGCCTGGTGCTTGTGGTGGTCCTATATTGTGGAAGACAGGGCAGAAGTTTAACTGTGGCCCTTCTGAAATAAGGAACAGGTCCCCTTCAGAACCAGGGTAGTGCCAACAGGAAGCCAAAGAGGAGCAGCGACTCTATAGTCAGGATGAAAAGGGAAATAACCCATCAGAAAAAGACTCCTCCATGCTACAATCCAGGATCCTTGAGTAGTGGAAAGACCTTAATGCTGGATGGTGCTAACTCTTGTCTTAAGCAGGAAAACAGTCCTAGCATGGAGTCCTTCCATGATCAGTCCTGGAAAGATGAGTTATGACACAGAAAACACAGGACACATTTGTTTCCAGCTGTCTCCTGAGGAAAGATGTCTCTCAGGAAAGGTATTAGCCTGTCCAAGAAAATCAGTGGTGTCTGCTAAGCTCACCACAGCTTGACACCTGCAAGAAACATCTCAAAGAAGATAACGGTGAGCATTTGGCAAATAAGGATTTCCTTAAGCCAGCATGTCTGGTATTTGTAATTCATCGGCTTGGCAGAATGATCTGGGATTTTTCAATGGTTTTCTCTCAACCCACAAAACAGATTTCATTTTAAGGGAGGTATTTGTCTGATCTATTTTTAACTTTGATGTTATGGTCAGAAAGGGAAATCCCCCAAGATCTATCAGTGGTTAAGATATTACATCCTGAGTCTGAGAGATACAGAAGTATCTTGTATATTCTCTCCCATCATTCTGGGAGAGTCATTTCTTTCTGGTTATCTGCACAACACTGCAAACCAGCACAGATGTTTCATAACAGTAACACTCAGTGAACTCACACAATCTCTTGCCCAGTCACCTTTCCATTCAGAAGCTGAGTATTTGTTTTCCTCTCCAGTGCTCTCCCTGGGCAGCAGATTAATCCTGGCCGTACAAAATGGTGCCTGATAGAGCAACGTAAAATAAACAATTTGCAACAGATCCTAAACTGTGCTCCAGTAAGCAGGGCAGCACAGAGGAGATGGAGACAGCTTAGGTGAAAAGGGGGCTCATTTGTCACTAAGTCATTGCATGCAGCCTGCTTGTATACTTGGACTGAAGATATTGGAAGACCATAAGAAATGAAGAGGCTAAGGGGGAACAAAGCCAGATGTGTGCTTATTGCTTTCACAATGTATGGACATGTAACTGGGAAAGAGACAATCCAACAGGTGGGGCCAGGCTACATCACACTCTTTTGGATGAGCTTTTACATCACAGTTAATAAGTGAGTGTGGGGGATATAAAGTGTTACTTGTTTTCTTCTCCTTCCTAGTATAAAACCTGAGATTTACAAGCCAACATGTGCTGAATTGTTCAAGATGTGGAACTGAATTAAACTATTCTGGGAAGACTGGGTAGTGTCTCATGTGAGACTGGAACTTGCCCTCAGGCCTTTGGAACTTTATTCCACAGTGACTGTCACTGCATAAAATTTAGCAGACAGCAAAGGACAAAGTGTTAGGACAGAGTGACACATGCAAACTGAACACATCTATTGCCAGGTAGGGAAGTGGGTGAATGGAAAAGGATGCCAGGATGATGGGTTTTCCCTGTTCTTTATTAAGTTGTGTTGTTCAGGAGCTGTGCCAGGCTACCATTGCTTTTTTAATTCCCTATGAAAATTGCCCTTGTCTCATACCTTGCAATTATAAGGGTAGAAATGTTATCTCATAAGAGCACTAAAAGCAAAGGTGTTCAGAGACCTCAAAAATTCTGGCTGAGGGACCAAACTGGTGCCCACTTGTTTGACAGCACCTTCCAGCTATTTGAAACCACCAGATTCTCCAACACCATGGTGAACATTAGTGCTGTGCTAGGACAAGCACTTTCAATCTGAGCCAGGCTAACTGGGCCAGGCATTACAGAGAGTGATGTAAAATGAGCAAGGCTAAGCAGCCCTTCCATGTAGTGCTTGTCATATAGGCAGGCAAAGTAGGAACAGAATGAAGAAACACACACAGAGAGTTAGACCAGAGCTGCCCATGCTCATGTCATGGGAGAATGGAGAACTGTGACTCACATCTCCAGCATGGGCAGATGCTTGCCCACTTGCTCTGCATTTGTACAGTTGTGACAGCAGAGACATGTAACAGGATTTTTTGGTCTGATTTTTTGTGACTTTATTCTTCAATGTCTTTTTTTTTTTTCCTCCAATGTTAGAGAAATCTGCTCCAAAATTTCAGTCTGAGACAAGCACTAGCTGCTGCTAGTCTGATGAAACATTTATTGAGGGTACTGAATATGACTAAATTAAAAGACTGCAACTTTGCAACTCCTTTTCAGGTGTAGTACTTTTGCTACCTCACAAGCAAAGCTGACAAAGCCTCTTGTTTTTTTGCAGACACAAAAGGACATTTTGAAGTAAAACCTACTAAAACAAACCTGGTTATATTTCATTAAAATAGGCAAGGGCAAGAATTTTCATGTTACAGCTGCTTCTCTCCAAAGAGCATCAAAGCACTTCACAAAGGAAATGCTCCAGCTGAAAGCACTTCCTCATCTGAGCAGTCCTGCTGGACTCTTGAACGTTTGTGCCTCTCCTTTCATGAGCAAGGTTGGCTTCACCAAGACCTAATGACCAAGCCCTAAGAGACGCTGAATATCCGCAGCCCAAAGTCTCTGCTAGATCTCATTATGCCTTTCAACAGCACTGAGACAAAGGGAATGTCCCATTACACAGATGGATAAACTGAGTCATCAGGTTTTTAAAATGACTTGCCCAGATACTTGAAGCATTGGCTAAATCTCACACACCTCATCCAGGCAATTAGGCTCCTTATGGCAAGTGGCTCTGGTTAAATTACTACAAAGAGAAAGAGGTGGCACCGAATGAATGACTGAGCACATGCAGCGTATTGTGACTGAACTGTAGATTAGATCTGCTTAAACTCACTTTAAAATGAGCTGCTTCAGATAGCAGCAGCAGATCAGCTCTTTTAATCTACTGAGCTTGAGCTGGACGGCCAGCTGAAACATCTGAATCAGCTGGTGGCCGTAGGGATGCCTCCCTACCCTCCCTCCTTTAACCACCAAACACTCTACTGCCCACTACAAATTAGTTTATAACTCAGGATGAGTTCCCACATCAGATGCAGCCTGATAGCACAGGGAGGGTAGGAGCAGCCCTAACCTGGAAAGACCTGTTCCCCAGTCCAAGATTGTCTAGAGATTTGCAGCAGGGCAGGGCCTCTAGGGCCTCTCCCGAAACACCACAGCCCTTTGCCAGCAACCAGGCAGAGGCAGACGCAGCTTTGAGGCAGCAGGCAGAGACATCTCTTCCATGCTCTGCTCAGGATGGCCACCTCCAGCCTCTTGTCCCCCTTCCAGTCCTCCTAGCCACGTAGCTCATCCCCACGTCTTGGCATCCCTCTGGAAAATCCAAAGTATGTGGTGAATGCCTGCGTAAATCTGGTTAATTTAATTACTTCTGGGAGATTGCTATCTCTGGCTGCTGAGCCACATTAGTCAGCCTGATGTCAGCCCCTCCTGCGGCACACACAGGTTCAGGCAGGAGGACTGGCACAGGCGGTGCAGCCAGCTGGGTCAGCGGGGCAGGAGGGATGGATGTGTGGTGAGACACACAGCTTCTGTCTTCTGCCAACGTGCAGGGACCAGGTTGGAAACTCTGCTTTCAAGGCACAGACCTCAATTTCTTCTTTCTTTTTTTTTTTTTTTTTGGTTTAGTGCTCTGGGATTGGGGCAGTGGCAGTATAATGCTGCCCTCCAACAGCACAGCTTGCAGAATGGTTTCGTTGCCATGAGGCCCACCACTTGCAAAAGCTCCTGTCTGATGCCAGAACATCAGAGAAGCTCAAGCAGCAAATGAGGCACAATGTAAATTTAGGCCTCAGGAAACTTTGGTCAAGAGTCCAGACCGAGATGGTTCCTTGTATGACCCAGCTCCAGTGCAGGTTATCAGATGACACATAGATACTATGATACTCACCTGAAGCTTTGCCTTCTGCACTTTTGGGTGCTGTATCCTCTCAGGAGCCAGCATTAGGCACTCTGCTGCCTCCTAGTACTTGGGCAGAAAATAGAGTGAGGCAAGGGACATCTCCGCCACCTCTTCCATCACAGAAACTTCTGCAGTGCCTGGTAGATAACATCTCTCTTTCCATCTGCTCCTGTAAAATCACTTCTCTCTCCATATAGCCTCCTCACTTTGCTGAGGAACTGAATTCTCACTGTTTTCAAGAGGGGTTAGGTACCTGAGGATATCTGCAGCTCTGAAAGCATGTCTCAGAGCTTCAGGGGCTAGTGCATAAAGTAAAAGAATTTCCCATAGAATTTAAAACCCAAAGCATATTTCATTCAATTCGGTTAATTTGCTCCATGTAACCCAAATTCTGGAGCAGCCCTTATAAATGAAAGTGATACATTTCTGCTATCCTCACCAGAAGCATTTTCTTCATGTTTCTTTCCATGTCCAAAGATTTTCTGGCACCCATATAAAGGTTAAATCTAGCCTGAAAGCATATGCCTTTCCTCCTTGAGTTTGATTAACTATGGCTGAAATGATACTGTGAACTGGGAGCTCAGATAACTGGAGTGGTATCAGACAGACAGACAAGCAGAGGGGAGAAATGAGTCTTTTTAAGTTTTTGAAGCAGTTCTGAATGAGGTCTAAATTGCACCAAATAATGTGCTTAAATAAACTGCTAGCAAAGGAAACAGCTGTCAGAATATTATACTTGTGTGGATCCAAGTATATACCCTACAGTTAGGGAACAGAAAACTGCCAAATGAAGATTTAAAGTGACAAGACCTGTGTGTGGCAGCAACAGCAGGTAAAACACAAGAGTCATTTAAGCTATTTTAAATGTAACCGTCCCATGCACTGAGCATTGAAAGCTTTTTTTCAGTAGCTGCCTCATGAGCTTTCAAGGGTTTGCTACCACAGCAAAGTTCAGAACACTAATAATGGTTTAAAGCAATGCTTTTAAATGGTGTTTCCATCTCTAACAAAGCTCATCTTGGATTTGCTATCAAAATAAGAATTGGTCAAACCAACATCCAAAAGACACAGGGCATGAAAATAGATTTACTATTTCCTAAGTCACTCTCCCTATTCCTTCAACACATGTAACTTTAAGACTAAGGAGCTATATTCACCATGGGTCACAGGGAGAGATGGACCCACAACCTGTGTGTAACTCTTCTGCACATATTCCTGTGCAGAAGAGTCTTTTAAGTGTCTGGCAACTTCAAGAGGGCAGCAAATGTCTCCTAACATTTCACACTGTGATGTGTGTATAAGTATACAGGTTAAAGATCTCTCATGCCTTTCCTGATGGGTGACAATGAGCAGGTGTATCGTTGCTGCTTTCTTTTGCATATCATCTCTGCTGCTGTGAAAGCACTTTGCAAGCAAGAGTGTGGCACAAGTCATTTGCAAGACAGATTTTTATCCTCATGTTATACTTTGGGAGGCTGAAATGCGATGTGCAGCTGAACACTCTCTACACTTTACAATGCAGGCAGGAATAATGTTTGAGGATGAAATCTTGGGATCTGCAGATACTTAGAGAAGAAGACCAGGACATCATGCTTTACAGTTTCAGACATGCCAGTGATAGAATCAGAGAATCTTAGAATCTTTTCATCTGGAAAAGACCTTTAAGATCATTAATCAATTGTAAGCATTTAACCAAAGAGCCTGTATTTGCAGTAGAATGAGTTAAGAGTCCCTGTGTATTCTGTGGGGTTCACAGCATACCTCAGTTAAGTGCTCCAAGTCAGGAATCCCAGATCTACATCTGAGTCTCCAGTTTAATCACTGCAGCTTCTGAGTCCTCCCTCTCTCATAAAACAGTTGCACAAGTTAATTCAAAGTGAGTGCACCAAGGAAATGCAAATATAACAGCCCCAAACATTTGGACGACTGTAAGTGTGTTCTTAAACATTTGGCAGAGTTGGGGCCATGACTCTTTAGGTAGAGACAGGCAAGTCCATGAGTGTGAGCTCTGTCTGCACAGGGGATGGCCTAGGAGGGTGAAGAAAAAAGAGTTCAAGTTTTTAATAAGCTAAGAACTGGAGGCAGCCTGCCCAGCCAGGCTGTGAGATGAAACGTTCAAACCGATCCATCCCTACGGTATCGTGGTGGTTGTATTTTTGGAAACTTTGTCTTTTTACATTTCTATTTTCTCGTGGCTCTGCCTCTGGACCTCATTAATCTCCTTAGTATTTGCAAGTGAACAATTGCCCTAATTCCATCTGGCTGGAGTACAAAAAAAAAAAAAAAAAAAAAGGTGTTTCTTTTTTAAAAGAAGGTTGCTCTTTTTATTCTTCTTCCCTTTCCCTCCTTATCCTGGTGGAAATTCCTGGCAATTTAACACTTAGCTACTTCTTAATGATATTTCCAGAGTTAAGCTGGTTGGTACAACTTGTGAAATGGGATGATTAATAGCTGGGCATAAAGGAGCGCTTTGCAGCCAGGCCGCTACTGTTGCATTGACCTTGTTTCACAGAGAATGATCTTTTTAACACCACCTAACTACAATTAGAACCCAAAGATGTGGACTTAGACCTTGCTCCTCGCTACTCTGAGCTCTTCAGTGTTTGACAGACCGGTTTATTCTGCTTAACAATGAATGTACCAAAAGCTTTTCTCTCAAGAGCCAAAACTTGGACTAGGGACTGCCAACATCTGGAGTTCAAGCTTCTCAAGGGCCCTTTAAAATGTGTATATATCAAGTTTGGGGGTTATTTTTATTTCCATTCAGAAGAACTGCCCTCAGTCATCTCTCTCATATATGCAGAATGCCACAGCATTGCATTTCTACTCATTGTGGTACTTCAGTACAAGAGATTGCAGAGCAGCATCTGGCCCCATGCTGCAGCTGGGAGCTGGTGTCTTTGCCCTTCTGCTACAGCCAAAAAAGTTGTTTGTGGTACTAGTTGTACTTGAACCCAACTTAAATAGTCTGAAGACTGTTTTAGTTATAGATTGTGAAAATGTAGAATTTGAGAGAAAGGGATCACAACAGCAGCTGAAACATGAGCATACACACAGGGGAGAAATCCAGCTTGCAGGTATTGTAGCCTACACGTTGTCCAGCTCCACAAACTTCTGAAATGAATCCTGATTTACAGGCAGGTAATTAAGAGCAGATCTGCTGAGTGAGAAGGCAGCGTTCCTGCAACTCCTTTTGCCAGCTGGATCAGACGTCAGAGCATGGTGCTGGCACAGGGGCACAACCAGCCCTGCCAGCTCCACTCAAATAGCATTAGTATGCTGAGCAGTGCTGAGCTGCCCCTCTCTTTGCTTCAGTTTGGGGTCCTCTCAGCTTAAAAACCCTTCTCCCACCAGCTGTGAGCTTGCAGAAGGTTTTCTTTTTTGGTTGTCGTTGGGTTTTTTTGTTATTTTTTTTTTCTTCTTCTTTAATAATTTTTTTAGGTGAAAAAGGTTTGCAGGAGTGATAAATGTAAGGCATGGCTTTGCTGAAGGGCTGACATATGGAATGCCTTCCTAATTCCTTCAAGCCTACATTAATCCTTATTAATACCATTAGCATAATGTATGAGCTGGAGAGAGAGCATGAAAGGAATACGATTTGGATTGTCACACAACTACCTGTTCCACATTCCTATAAATCAAGCAGAAATGGACTTCCATGGCCAAAGTATTCTAAAGTAAGCACATCTGTCCTACAGCCCACATGGTCCTGAGGCAGTTTTAAATAAGCTGAGTCAATGACTGCTTTTCTGATAGCTCCAGCAGAGAAGCTAACTACTCCCCTTAGTCCTACTTTATAGCAATTAAACTTGACCTGGAGTTAAGCAGCCAGTCTCAGTTTACCTCCCTCTGCAATGCCTAAGTGCCCACCCATCTCATGCTGTTCCCTGTCCTGGTGCTGTCCCTGAGCAATAGCTGGATGCAGACCGGTTAGTTTTATGGGCAGAGCCTGCATGTTTGGAAGATGTTGCACTCTTCCTTCATGAAGACTGAAGGGTGGGGAGAATTGACCCAGAGAGGGGATATTACAGAGATTTTCACGTTCAGGTCCCAGTGTAGGACTCTGCAGGTTGTAAGCTGTTTCAGCCTGCATTTCCCCGTCAGCAAACCCTTGCAGCGCGTGCAGAGTTTTTATTTAGCTGATTAACATTGCTGATTGTTGGACTTAAAGAGGTGCAATTCCATGCTGGGGATCCACCCAGGAGCTTTATTAAAAGAACTGTTCCATATTTGTGAGTTGAAGGGTGTGAGAGGCAGAAAGAGGCTTGCTTTAGATGATAATGTACAGTGTCAGAGTCTGCACTTAATATTTCAGGGAAAAAAGCATCTATCACTCCTAGACAATCTTTACATCCTCTAGCTATTCCCAACCCAGTCATATGCAGCTCATCAAACTGTGTTTGGGTCTATATCTTTATGTTTTCTAGTGATTTGGGTTGTGCCATGTCCAGGGAGCCAGAAAGCTGCATTTCCAAAGATGTATCAGTTACTGAGTGTTCTGTGCAGTTCGTCTGCTTCTTTTACTTGATGAAAATGGTAATCACCTTCTGTATCTCACACACACTCTAGCTCACATTGATACAAATTTGGAAAATATTATAGTAAATGATTTATTCCAGCTTTATCCATTTCCTAACAATGTAATGAATTATTGATGGGCACTAGGGAAAACAGAAAAAGCAGCAGAATAGTATTTCAACACAGGCAGTTATTCAAAAGAGTGAAGTGGAAGGGAAGTGTTTTCCATGCCATCAGAGTTTGAGTTTTGAAATATTTTCCTATCCAAAACTAGGATGACAATATAAAAACAACTGTCTTCAAACACTTACACAAACAGAAGTCTCCTCTAATGCAGGATCTGGCAAATGAACAAGTAAAATCTTCTACTAAAATCAAAGGGCAATTTTTAAAATGCAAAGAATCACTTTGGAACAAAAGCTAGACTCTTCATTTAAAAGATAAGACAGAAGGGAGGTTTTGGCAATTAAAGCCAATCCTTGTGAAACACCTAGAAATAAAAAATTTAAACTGAGACTCACCCTTTCACTCTGACAAATTTGATTCCAATGAATCAGCTTTCCCCCGTGGAAGATATACAACTGAACGGATCTCAGCTCTGCCTGGTACGATGAACCTTCCTTTCTGACTCCACTTCCAAAGGCCACTCTATTAAAAGGTGGGAAAGGAGCCAACAAGCCAAATTGCACCTCTGCTTGTGGAAGGAAAAACAAGAAACAAAACTGATTGTTAAAGTCTCTGATGATACTAACACGTAGCAGAACATGGGGGTAAGGTTGGGACCAGACCTTCCTTGCCACAACTTGGTAAAAGCTAAGAAAAGCAGCAAAGGCTGCGTTGGCCCTTTCTGGTGACACTGGTGTGCTTGATGTACCAGAAAATGAGCTGTCAGCAGCCATTGAGAGACTAAATGAGCAAGGCTGAAGCACAAGAGATGAACAGACTGAAAAGAAAATGAAGAAATAATGCAAACTGTGAAAATGTGAGGTCCAGCCTTAAGCCCAGTCCTGCTTTTGTGCACATTCTGGTGCAGAGCCACACAATCTTTGAAACGAAGCAGCTGCTGAAGCCCACCTCTAAGAAGTTAATGGGCTTTGATTCATAGCCTCAACTGTCTTTCTGCTGAATCTATAAGACTGATGTAGGTAGTGTGGGAAGATCAATTTTTGGAAAAAAATTGGTCATATTCTGCATACCTTTGGGTCCAGTAATTTGCTCTGGCTTTATGATCACCATTGCAGCCAACTGCTCCCCCAGCTCCCAAATTAAAAAAACCTTTGCAGAGGATGACTCAACAGAAAAACAAAATAACTCCAGAGAGGAGGACTCTAAAAATATGTTCAATTATCTGCAACACAATGACAGCATTTGATTCAATTTGAGCATCACAGGTTTATTATCTCTCTCTCTGTCAGTGGGATGTGTACTGTGAACAACAATTTCCACATTGGATTTTTTTTTTTTTTTTTGGACAAAGTAGAAAATTCATAGTGGAAAAGAAGAAAGGTAATGAAATCCTGAGGATGTCTTCCTCTCTTTTAAAGGACTGGTAATGAGAAGGAAACTAGTTATAGTCAGAGCTGCCAGGCTATCAGATGGAATGAGATTTGAAAGCAAAAATAAAGAAAGAAAAATTAATGGCATGCTAAATATGTTGTTGAAATGCACTGGGAATAGCTTCACGTTAAGAGGAAAACAGCTTAAAATCATGTAAAGCGGAGGTCAGGCGTGAGAAGGAATGTGTCTGTAGAGAATTGTGAGCATGCTAAAAGCTGCCCACAAATTCTAAATACACACATTGAGAACTCCACAATGATCTGGTCAAACAAGGTTTCCAGAGGAGGAATTATCTGCATCTGCAGCTATTTTGGGGTATACTTCATCTCTGCATACTTCTTCACTTACCGCAATCTCGTATTCAGTGACACAAACAAATATGAGGATGTGGGTCACTCTAAGGTTTTTTGCAAATAAAGCAAGAACATGATAAGAACAGCCTTGATTTGCTCTGTTAAAAAAATGCTGAATTCTTTTATCAATTTTGGTTTTAGAGACTGATTTCCTTTTAGCTGCGTTCTCTGAGGGGATAAGGTTTACACACTCATGCTCTGGGCATGTGCACGAGCACATGAAACTTTTGAAACAGTTGGCTAATTTTAACTGCATTTGGCAGAGGAATGATTCTCAAAGTTATTAAGGTCCTAAAAGTTTTCAGAGGAAAGGGAAAGGCTGCAGCATGCACTGATATCTTAGTGCAGAATCCACGTGGGACCTCAACTTGAAGGCACAAGCATATAAAATAAAATCAGTTTTCCAAGGTTCATGAAATGACTTGCTTGAACACTAGAGTAAGCTATAACAAACCAGAACAAAACAAATCACATTTAAACCACCAAAGTTTGAAGCCTCCTTTTCAAACTAAGTAGGCATTGAAATTCAAAGCCCTCTGAACAGCAGCTGAACAGCAGGACTCCAACAGAGGTAATTTGAGGGTGGCATCGCAGCACTGTCACCTTACTTGGTAAGCCTTGAAAATGAGGCTCTGAATTCCCAATCCATGGAAGTATAAATGCACCAAAATGTTCCACTGCAACCCCTTTAACTTCTGAATGAGGGAGGATCTCACTGTGCTTGATAGAGAAGAGCTGCATAAGCTAAATAAAGGGAGACTCAGGGGGAAAAGCAACTGAGGGAGTGGCCCAGGGGTAAAGCAATCCCATTTGTGTGGCTATGATTGCATGTTCAGCGAGGGAGACGGAGTCCAACCAGGACAGACAAATTGTAAGTATAAACTTTTAACCAGCTGGAGAAAGAGAGCCTCAGCAGTGTTGTTCTAGGTGGAATTTCTGTCACCAAACAGAGAAGCAGCACTGTAAGGCAGCAGTCCCAGGAAAATGGTATTTTGAAATCCAAAAACTTGTCTTCTAGGAACATGGAAATAAAAAACAGTTGGTGGAAAACCAAGAAAGATATTTTATTTTCTAAGCTATGGGCAGGAACTCTGATGTAAAAATTCTTTTTTCATGAATTTGATCCTTGTTTCAATAAAGTCTTAAGACTGAAGTGCCAATAGATGATTCCAGAGAATATTCTGATGGCCTCTTATCTGAGGGAATTAAAAATCTTTAAGGTATTTCCAAGAGAAGTTCCAGAGTGGCACTATCCAAAAAGCTTTCCAGTGAAATCTGCATTCATCTTCAGTACGTACTTACTAGGCAGGTTAATAAGGTAGAGAGCTAAGTAATTATTTTTAACAGAAAGTCTTTCAGAAGAGAAGGTCCTGTGCAGCTTGAAGTCTTCCCAGGTCAGAAATCTACTTTCCTAAATATGAAGAGCTAATGAGTGAATCTCTACACAACGTTATAAAGCATCCTGGCCAGCTGGAGTGCTTACCGTGTGGTCTATAGCCTCAGACAAACCTGTTCTCTTCAAATTGTATTTACATGGATTTTCTTTCTGGTTTTCCATTTGTTACTGTGTCTTAAATAAATCTGCCTTTATTCAAGATAATTTGGATTTATTGATTGTTACTGGGGACAATTACTCTGAGTGAAGTCCCAGGGGAAGAAAATGAACCTCTGTTGAGGGGCATGGTGGCTAAGGAGCTGTCACACACAGTTAAAGGCACAGCAGCTCTCTCAGAGAGAAATGACAAGGGTAAAGAACTGTCTGTGCTCACTGTGCAGATCATCTAAGTGGTGATTTAAATGTACACAATGTACTCAGCAACTTGTAAGGGACTTTTAATTCCTCTATCACTACATTATTGGGTCACCGCTTTAACAGTCCTGCTTGCGTTCAAACCTACCACTGAGGCTCCCCAGGTGCTAAATGACAAAATGTTGAAGTAGCTTTAGAATTTCTGGCTAAACAGGTATTTAGGTGAGGCCTTGAAGGCCTATAGACGTCTAATATGATGTAAAAATAGTGGATCTGAAGCCCTTTCGAATCTCTGTATGACATGCTGCCTCTCATACAGAGAAATTAAATCACAGTATCACAGTATAAGCAAGGTTGGAAGAGACCTCAAAGATCATCAAGTCCAACCCATTACCACAGACCTCAAGACTAGACCATGGCACCAAGTGCCACGTCCAAACGTGCCTTGAACACCTCCAGGGACGGTGACTCCACCACCTCCCTGGGCAGCCCATTCCAGTGGGGAATGACTCTCTCAGTGAAGAACTTTCTCCTCACCTCGAGCCTAAACTTCCCCTGGCACAGCTTGAGACTGCGTCCTCTTGTTCTGGTGCTGGTTGCCTGAGAGAAGAAAGCAACCTAAATAGAGTTAAAGAGAATATCCTACTATTATTTGGAGTTCCACTTCTTTAAAAGGCAGTGATAAAAATCCCTTTGACACAGAGGAAGAGCAACCTTGTCATAAAAACAAACAGCAAAGTGGCATAGACCCAGTCCTCTAGAGTTTCAGTTCTTGAAGAATTTAAAGGTTTATTTAGCTTCTGTTTGTTTCTGTTTGCATTCTGATTCTTGCAGCTGTGGCTGTAGCTTGTACCAGACACGTCATTCCTTGCCTCAGATTTGCACAGACAATGCCCCTGAGAGCAGAGAGGGGCACGTAAAGATCTCAGCCATGTCCCTGAGTAGGACAAATGCAACCTCCCAGTGATGCTACTCAGATTCCCAGCGAATGCAACGTGCCATGACATCTACAGGAGGACTCCCAGGAACAAGCTGGATGGTGCCAATTTGGTGTTGCTACACACTTCTTAAGGATTTTATCCTTTTTCAGTTGGAGAAAAAAACAGAGGGAATTAAAAAGTATTCTGAAAGGGCCAGTGTCCCCTTTTCAAAGCCTGATGGATAGAAGTAGATGCTGCTATTTAGAAAATTGAGATGGGAATAACAGGAGGTTTCTATTAATCCTTGATCAGCCCATTATAAAAGTCTCACTTCCTTAAGTCCTGCAAGGCAACAGCAGAGTTCTAAAAAGGCTTCAGATAAAACCTCTGCATGTGTTGGCATGTCTTGGCACTGGTGTGGCTGCATGCAGAGGGATAAGAATATAAGGGAACTGGGGTGTAGACAAGGATTATTTCAGCATTTTTCTGTTTCTCTCTGGAGTTGAATATTTGTGCATGTTCCTGCTCACTTGCCTGTAGCAGAGTCAGTGGACAAGGAAAGAGATCATGAAGATTTACAGTTGTCTGAAGGGGAAAAAAATCAGGACAAAGGAAGAGAAGACTTCACTGTTCACACATTCCTGGGGACTATTTTTTCCCCCTTTGTTTTGGTTCTTGGGAGTTTATCAACATTTAAATGCTCATTGGATTTTTTCTCATAGGACAACAGTAGCCATTGGGAAAAAAGGTGAAAAAAAAGCATTATTTTAGATTTTATCTCCAAGTAGTGTATGAGATCTACACTGAGTCACTAGCTGGGTAGTCAAAGTGCTTCACTTTATGCTAAAAACCACACCAAGTCCAGCACAGCTTTAACACAACCTTGCCTCTCAGGACAAGGATACAGAAGAATTGAGACTCATAAAAATATAAATACAATATTAGGCAAAATCTTTGTGATTTGTTCAGTTTCTCACACAAATTTTGTTAGCCACTAAAATCACAGACAACCTGCTTAGAATACCAGGAAAACTCACTGAAGAAACAGTTGACCTTTATGAAGAACTTACCTATCTACTTCTGTTTACTTTATTACTTATCACTAATCACCCATTTGTCTTAGTTACTTATATTATATTTACAGTGGTAGCATGAAAATGCTTTCAAGTACTCATCCTGACTCTTCCTTAGCATTAACATGTGTCTTCTGTCATGCAAATCATAGAATCAACAGAATATTAGGGGTTCAAAGAGACATCTTGAGACCATCTAGTCCAAACCCCCCACCAGAGGAGGTTTGCTTAGAGGAGGTTGCCCAGGATGTCATCTAGGCAGATTTTGAATGACTACAGAGATGGAGACTCCACTACCTCTCTGGGCAGCCTGTTCCAGTGCTCTACAGCCCACAGAGTAAAGAAGTTTCTCCCCATATTTAGATGAAACTTCCTATGTTCAAGTTTGTTGTCATTACTTTTTGTCCTGGCCACTACTGAAAAACAGACTGGTCCCATCCTCCTGACACCTATCCTCTAAGTACTTACAAGCATTGATATGAACCCCTTAGTCTTCTCCAGGCTAAAAAGTCCCAAGTCCCTCAGCCTTTCTAATCCCCTAATCATCTTTGCACCAAGGACTTTTCTATCTATGATAAGATGAGGGACTTGAAGCCATGATTTGAGGATCCATCCATCCAACGTGGCCAGACTGCATGGGTAAGCAGCCCAGGTTCACATACACTGATGTGAATACATTGCTTCCACTTCATTTACCCCTAGGTGCAAATCTTCACTTGACAATGCAGGCTGACAAAACAGATGCCCTTTTCTTTGTAGTGCCACAGAAAATGAGAACTTGAAATAACAGGGAGGTAACTTTGAATTCCCCCGTGTGACTAAGTAGCTTAAGAAGCATGTAACAAAGATGGAAAGTGTAAAGATTCTAAACCCTGACTTTCACTCTACAACTGCCTAATTATTTTGTGTTTTCATACAGTGAAATAACTGAGGTAGACAGGTAGATCCATCTATTTTAAGAGAGATGTTCTCCTTGTGTATTGTTTCTTCCCAGGTGGATCTTGGGAAACAAAACTACGATTATCATTCTCTGTTCGGCATTCAGAAGGAGGTGTTTGACTTGTCTGGAAAAAGGGCAAATTTAGGGTGAGAATGGGGGGAAAGTGAATCACAGGCATAGGCAGAGACTCTGTTTTGGAAAGTTTGTCTTGGTTGTCCTGGGTTTCAGACAGAGCCCAACAGACAGAGAGACCCTGCAGCGATTGCAAAAGATGTTGGAAGTACTCATACATTGCAAAACCCAGAACAAGGAGGAGACACATGTATGGCACCATAAGCTCTAGTCCTGAACAGCAAAATCAATTTTAAGCAATAAGCCAAACCAGTAAAATTTCAGCATTTCTACTTTGTGTTTCCCCCGGGCAAGGCAAACAATCTTCACCATACTGAAAAGTAAATAGAGGCAGTCTCAAGACTTTTTCAAGAAGCAGCAAAAAAGCATGTCATGTAAGGTCTAGGGCTGGATGCTGCACTTTTGGGACCAGGGAGAAGGCAAGGTTCAGGAGGATGGTGAACAGCAATACTTTTGCCTAAGCTGGGCTCTCCTGATTCCAGGATGTTGACAAAGTATGGTTTCTCCTTCATAAAATGAGGCTGAAGTCAAACATAGGGCTCCAGAAGAGATCAGAGAAAATGTAAGAAAGACATGGACCTGTTGGAGTGGATCTGGAGGTGGCCACAAAGATTATCCAAGAACTAGAAGCTTTCTGCTATGAGGACAGGCTGAGAGAATTGAGGTTGTTCAGCCTGGAGAAGAGGTAGCTCCAGGTAGACCTTCTCGAGGCTTTCCAGTACTTAAAATGGGCCTATAAGAAATATAGGGACAGACTATTTAGCAGGGTCTGTTGCAACAGGACAAGGGGTGATGGTTTAAATGCCTGTGCAGATCCAGGAAGAGATCCGAGCCTCATCCCTGGTGTTTTATTTCAAGTGTCTTTTCTGCAACTCCTTCCTCCGTAGGTTAATGAAGACTTAAGCACTCCGTCTGAGCAGCACTGATGTAAAACGGCTGCTTATTGCCTGTTCCATCTCACTGACTTTTATTGTGATACTTAAACCAAAATGGTGAACTATTACACTTCATAGCCTGCAAATAAAAGCAGAATGTTAAAAAGCAGAGACTATAACCTCTGATCCAGTTAAAATCGCTCTAAACTTCTCAGGCTCATAATCTTGAGACAACTTTGCCTGGCTCTGAAGGGGCAAGGAATGGCATGGATTATCACCCACAGCATACAAGGGACTTGAATTGTAATGCTACAGTTTTTACTCTGCCCATGCTCAAAGACAATGAAAGGAATCTTAAGTTAGCATGTGGAACAACTCAGCTCCATTCATTTCAAGCAGAGCTTGTCCAGTTTACATCAGTGGATATTTAGCCCATTAGTTTGAAAACTTGAGTAATCTGTAGCAAGTAGGAGATACTGGTTCTTTTCTTTGGACCCCATAGAGAAGACACTGAGGTGATGGCAGCCAATTTTTCCAGTTTCTAAAGATCCACCTGTTCTGCAAATCATTACAGCTACAAACACTCTATTTCCAATTCTGCACTTCACCAGAGCCACTTGGGCAGTGCAATATCCATTTTTAGAGCCAAGAGGTCCTGAGGTCAGGTCCGCAGTGACTTGGGCAAAGAAATCAAATAGGAGAAGGGAGAGAGTTGGCTCTCGAGCACATTTTCAGCTTCCTGATCTTGTGGAAAGCCAGAGGCCAACTGGAACTCTGGCTCAGCTTAGAGGAGAAAAGGGACTGTTTTTTTCTGCAGCTTCACTCTTTATGCACATGCAAGTAGTTCTGCTAATTTTGAAGTAACACTGTTTTTAAGGACCTAGCTTAAAAATACCCAAGTTCTCAAAGATGCATTTAAGTCCCATATTCCAACACACTTGCTAGCCAGGCAGTGGAAGAGCACTATTGATTCAGCCACAGTCTGGCTGGACACCTTAATAATGGCAGCTTACCAAGGGTTTATACTATTCTTACCACAGAATCACAGAACCTTAGAGGCTGGAAGGGACCTCCAGAGATCGAGTCCAACCTCCCTGCCAAGGCAGGATCACCCAGAGTGGTTCACACAGGAATGCACCCAGCAGGTTTTGAAAGTGTCCAGAGAAGAAGACTCCACAACCTCTCTGGGCAGCCTGCTCCAGGGCTCTGTCACCCTCACTGTAAAGAAGTTCCTCCTCATGTTGAGGTGAATCCTTCTGTGTTCCAATTTGTATCCATTGTTTCCTGTCCTGTTGTTGTGGATCACCAAGAAGAGATTGGTCCCATCCACTTGACATCCACCCCTCAGATATTCAGTGACAATGGTGCAAAGTAAGCACAAAATCACAGCATGTTAGGGGCTGGAAGATACTTTGAAAGATCATTGAGTCCAACCCCCCTGCCAGAGCAGGATCACCTATAGCAGATCGCACTGGAACACCATATCTGCTCCTTTTTCACCACACCTGCCCCTTTTCCCCCCAAACCCAGAGCACCTGGGCTCTGTTGAAGTCTCCTCCCACCCCAGCTGTGACCACTTTGCCCTCCCTGCCCACTCCCCTTCATAATCTGCCCCAGGAAAGGCAGAAGCTCCAAGTTTGCCCAACTGGGCAGAGGGATCCTCCTCCTGCTGTCACTGGTGAGTCCCCATGGTGCACACTGGGTGAGTGGGATCTAAAGGCTGGGGGGCCTAGTGGCCCCCCAGTTATACAATAGGCTTGATGATTGCTCTGACATCACCCATGGGTGCTGGCTGGGCCTCTTGGATTAGGCTGAGCTCTTCTCTGTTTAGCTACTTCTTTCTGCTCACTTGTAAAGCTGTAAAAAAGCCCTAAAACATGTCCACGAAATGAAAGAGACTTTTTGAGTTGGAGCAAGGACCTCTGCTAGACCCTGGACAGGAGGACCCTGAAGTAACAACTGAGAAGATTGCCTCCCATAAAGAACACCTTTGGGGGTATTCCTGACTTAATGGGACACTGGGAAGTTATCCAGCAGTAAGTGAAATAACAGAGATAAGATTTGCTGCATGACTCACTGCTTGGAGAGTCTTTTGGGGTGCACAAGTCAAGACACCTAAATCTGTTAAGGAACCTAGGAGGGACCTGACTTCAAAGGAAAAAAACAGATTGACAGATAACAGATTTACAGATCAAGTTCTTTAAAAGCTGCCTCAAGGTAGAGGATAAAATTAATGTGAAACAAAATAAGTACTACCAAGGCAACCCACAGTCTATATTTGCTATTGAAAAATCTTCTTAAGATGAGTAGAATTCAAAGCAATTCACTCCACATGGCAGAGCTGAGGAAGTTCTTACTAGAGGAAGCTGAAGGGGCGAAAGGCTTGGTAATGTTGAAAAAGGGGTTGGAAAACCTCTTGGATAAAATGTACCCCTTGGGGTTTCAGAGAAATACATGTTCACCAATTAAAATTGTAAAAAAAAATTAAAAAGGAAGTAAATTAAAAACAAAACAACTCCAAAAAACATACACCAACCAAAACAGCCTCTTTATTGTGGGTAAAGATAATATTTATAGCTCAAAAAAAGTGCCTGAGCCACCAGATTCTAGGAGACTGCTATTGGGGCAGTATCTCTGTGTGTCTGATCATTTCTTCTGTGCTTCCTTCCACTCTGCTATCTGGCCACTTTAAAAGAGAGGACATTTGGATAATGAGGACTTGGCCCAAATCACTGAAGATGTTTTCCTGTCATCATCTTATGTCTGAATGTCTTTATTGGGATGATCGTTTCTAGAGCTCCTGGTAACTGTGAAGGTGACACTGGTCTGCACCTAGTGATTTTACAATAATCATTGTTCTTTTCTACCTCAGAGGGAGGATTTTAGGGAACTCAGGTCAGTGGTCTTGCCCCTCCAATAAAACTAACAAAAAAACCCAAACAAAAACTGAAAATAGATGTCATCAAGGAAATAAAACAGTATGAGATAACCTCTCCCTGAAGCCTTCTCTTCTCTGTGTTTTATCAACCTGCCAGTACTTAAAGGGGACTGTCCCCATGAAAAATGGGGACAGACCTTTTAGCAGGCCCTGTTGTGACAGGACAAGGGGTGATGGCTTTAAACTAAAAGAGGGAAAGATAGAGAGAAGGAGGAAATTTTTCACGCTGGAGGTGGAGAAACACTGGCCCAGGTTGCCCAGAGCAGTGATAGATGCCCCATCCCAGGAACCATTTCAGGCCAGGTTTTGTGAAGCTCTGAACAACCTGCTCTAGGTGAACTTGTCCCTGATGAATACAGAGGGCTTGAACTGGATGAGCTTTAAATGTCCTTTCCAGTTCAAACCAGTCTAGTATTCTAGAGCAGCATGGAAGTCTCTTCACTTCACCTCTATAAGACAGCAAAGCCAAGAGAGATATAGCCAATGCAGCCTGGCTCTGTAGCTCCCGTTCCCATAACTGATCACCCCAAAGTCTCCACCTCTGCTATCTTCAGGGTAGGATGCAATACTACTATATCTTTTTACACAACCAGAGATGAGAAGTGCAAGCAGAATAAGTGATTTTTCCAGAGTCCCATGGGAAGCCTGCAGTGCACTGACTGCAGCGTTAAAATCTGAACTCCTTTCCCTCGGACAACCATTGGTGCCCTGAGGCCAGGCAGGCTCTCAAAGCAGAGCCCAGGTCAGCCCTCCTGAATTACCTCGCTTCCCCCTCCTCAGAGGCATCCCTCATCTGCACCGAGCATACTGTGACCTGCTACCTCTTCAGCCACGGCTCAAAGCCAAGGGAATTCAGTTTCCCCCTCTTGAAATCCACTCTCCCTCTCATGGTAATGAGCACTTTAATCTATCAGGAAAACACAGAGTTTCTTGGCGCCGCTTTTTATTTCTGATCTGTGTTTTCTCTCTCTCTCTTTTAGGTTAATTTATCTGATTACATGCAATGCACTGCAGCCGCGCTAAGGTACCAGTCGAGTTTCCACTTGGAGGCTCGGAGGAAAGATTACCATTAAAACGTGACTTCCATCCACTCAGCTGAAATTACTATTGATTGCCAAAGAAAAATATTTGTGCTGTGAAGCTGGGAGCTATGATGTTGAACCGTATTAACATAATGTTAGCATAGCTACGGGTGTTTAGTGGCACGCAATCAGATTTGAAATGAACGTTGATTATAGATTGAGATTAATGTTCACATATTCATAGGAACACAATGAAAAGAGCAATTTCCTTTCTACTACAGATCAATGGTTTCCCCATTCAATTATACAGCTGTAATAATTGCATTATGCGGAAATATTTCTTAATGGCTTATTTCATTCTTTCTGTTTGTCTCTGTGTGTGTGTGTGTGTGAGAGAGAGAGAAAGATCTTGTGTGCTTGCACGCACGCATGCATGCATGTGTGAAGTCTTTTGTCAGTGGTACTTGCCAAAGCCTGCATCCAATGCAAAATACTTTAATTACTAGTGCAAGTGTGTAATTTTTTTGGCTAAGCTAATAATCTCTTGGCATTTACCCACTATTCTTTTTATTCCCCAACAGAGCCCTCGGATTCCTCTGCTTGTCTGAGGTTTTAGCAGCTGGATCCCACTGCACAGCAATGGGATATGCTGGGTTTGTATGTGCAGCTCTGTATCCTCAGTTTTGGCCAAAATGGCAGCATTGCACCCAAAAATGGGTTCATGTCTATCAGCCCTGCTGGTTTAGTGCTAATAGATGAATTTTTGGTTAGAAAGCTGAACTTTTGGTTAGATGTGTTGCAGTCTGCCACAGCTGGAACTTTCTCAGTGCTGTCCAGTTACTCATAGCAGTTGGTGTAATGATCAGTCATAGAATGGTCTGGATTTGAAGGGACCTTGAAGATCATCCTACTAAACAGGGTTGCTCAAGGTCCCATCCAATCTGGACTTGAACTCTTCTAGGGATGGGGAACCCAAAATCTCTGTGAGCAACCTGTTCCAATGCCTCCCCATCCTCATGGCAATGAATTCCTTCCTAATACCTAATCTAAATCTGCTCTCTTATAGTTTAAAGCCGAGTTACTCCTTGTCCATCACTACAATCCCTGATGCAGGAGTCCTCTCCATCTTCTTTATAGGGCTGCTTCAAATATTGAAAGGCCATAAGGTCTCTCTGCAACCTTCCCTTTTTCAGGCTGAACAACCCCAACTCTCTCAGCCTTTCTTCACAGGAGAGGTGTTCTAGCCCCTTGATCATTATTGTGGCCTCCTCAGGACCAGCTTAAGCAGGTCCTGACCAGTAAAGCAAAATAAATCCCTGTGAGATTCTAACTTTGTTCTTACTGCTCAAGGATTTTGACTCAAATTCAAAATGAGGCCTTGAATACCAAAAGCACATCTGGAGAAACAGGAAACAACTGCTAGACATCCTATTTTATTTCACAATCAAGACAAGATAGGGCAACTTCTGAAGGGAAATCTGGTAATGAATGGCTTCAAAAGCACTTAAGGAATCAGCACAGACAAACCTTCTACTCCTATCTTAGCACTGCTTGAGGGAGCTTTTTTTCCTTTTTTTTGTTTTCCCCAGAAATAAAAGTTCATACTAATCCTATTTTTTTTTTTTTTTTTCCCTTAAAACTGTATTAGCTCAGATGTGTTCTTCTGTGAAAGGACTACTTTTAGTTTCCTCATTTGATTGGTCAGAAGCCCACAGGAGAGCACCTCACAAGAGAGCATGCTTATCTCCCTGAAGCTGTTCATATGGTGGGTGTGAGAGAAGTTTTGGACAGAAATATGCTAAGTCCTTCAGAGAGAGGTAAACCGCAAGAAAATAGTAGTATCAGGAGCTGATGGAAGAGCTTTCAGTACTTGGCTCTGCTTTAGGGAATGTTCTATTACTGAACCTTTTGACTTCAAACAACTTGGAAATATCTCTGATGAGATATTTTGTTAGACAGCAAGGTTGACTGCAATGCATGTACAGAAGAATATTCTCCAAGCTACCTCACACTAGAAACCTGCAACATTTCCAGGCTCTGTATCAGACACATCCTGCAGATCATATTGCTGGCAACGATCAGAATTAAGATTATAGTGGAAAAAAAAATAAATTCCTAGGGCACAACTGAGGTTGCACTTCAGAGGTTGTTCAGCTGTGAGGCTGAGGGTGCTCTGGTCATACATAGTTTCTGCTGACTATGTTCTCTGCACTTGCAAGAGTTACAAGAAACCATAGCAATTGTCATGTGAGATCTGCACCACATATTTAAACTGGCTTGACTTCCCCAGGGGGGTTCATTTCTTTCTGTATGGGGGAAAAAAAAAAAAAAAAGATTTCCAGCATCACAACACAAAGCTCCTCAGCATGGTATGACTTAGAATCACAGAATTATTTTTGGTTGAGAAAAACCTTTAAGATCATCAATTCCAACCATTGCCTAACTACTTGTTGCATTTGTCTTCTACCACAAACTCTTTGAAGTAAAGAATACAATTTTGCTGGTTAGGGTTTGGGGTTTGTTGGTTGGGTGTTGTGGGGGTTTGGTTTGGTGGTTTTTGGTTTTTTTTTTTCCTTTTTCAGGTTTGGTGGGGTTTTGTGCAAGTTTGGAGGGTTTTTTTGGTTTGTTTTTTTTTTTTTTGCAGTGTATCCATCCATTAAAAATGATGTGCACATTTTGGCATATTCTGTCATGCTACTTGTAGGAAAAAACCACAAGCTGTAGGCAGCACATAGGCAGAATTCAAAGTAAGATGTCTAATCACTTCTAGCTGCTTTAGAAGAAAACCCACCACCACCTGATACATGGAAGGACAGGGTTTACAAGAACTGCAGAGTCACTTTTCCCCTTGTGATGCTGAGTCATTGGAGAGGAGCAGATGTGCAAGAATGAGGCAACATGACCCACTCTCAGCATTTCAACTCCTCCCTTTCCCCCCCTTTCCTCAGAGTTTCACATCTCTTTTCACCAGTCTCGGTTCATCGGAAATCACATGGAGGGACAGGCACAGTTTGATCTCCTGTGCATTTTTAGTTAACAGACAGTGGAGTTTCACAGAAAGTGGTGCTCTTGAAGGGTCTTGCCTGCAGGAGGAATAGATGGAAGTAATTAATGCTTTTGCTAAACTAAGTATTTGGGCCTTTGGGATAAGAGAATGTGGAAGAAACAAAGTTTGATACATCCCAGTGGACAGAAAACACCATTCAAAGGCTCTGCTATTAGAGATTTTGAAAACTTAGCAGTTTTGAATGCATTTATTTCTGAGACCTTTAAGAAAATTTTGCTTTCAGAAAAGACATTTTGGTCTTCCAACTTTTTGTCTAACAGAATATTAAATGCTAAAGTCTGTTTTGAAGGTTCTGGTTATTTTTTTTCCCATGCTTCAGTCACTCCTAATATCTGGTTCAGACTCACCCAGCTGAAGATTCCTTGAAAAATAGCAAATATTTATGTTTGTACAGATTCCAAGCTGGGCTGTCAGGCATACCAGGGTACCTGCTGGTCAATATTATTCTCATGGGATCTTTTTGAGTTCACAACAGAAACAAAGAACAGGACTTTGACATGATACAGCTCTTACCTGACCCAACTGGAGGCCTGAACTCAGCTTTAGAGCAATTGGGTCTGCATCAATGGGCTTCAGAGCTACAATAATGAAACTCAATGCCAACTACTGCAGTTATGAGAATTCAAGGCAGATGTTCTTCAATGTTCTTTAGGAAGGAAATGATTATGTAAACTATTAGTTCTCTAAGGTAGCCAATGCCAAGAAGAGGTCAATGTGTGTTTACAAACACATTGTTGAAGAGAATCACAACATCTGCAATTAACAGAAGAGAGAAAGTGAGCATTTAACAACCTTCCAGTCCTATATCTCCCTCAAATGTTGAGGGAAACATGAATTTCATCAAACTTTGAATAGATTCTTCTGGATATCTGTCTCTGGCATGAATCTCTTTAGGAACCTTCCAGTATCTGAAGGGGGCCTACAGGAAGGCTGGGGAGGGATTATTTACAAGGTCTTGCAATGACAGGACAAGGGGCAACGGGTTTAAACTGGCAGAGGGGAGATTGAAACTGAATGTTAGGAGGAAGTTCTTTGCAGTGAGGGTGGTGAGACACTGGCACAGGTTGCCCAGGGAGATTGTGGCTGCTCCCTCCCTGGAGGTGTTCAAGGCCAGGTTGGACGAGGCCTTGAGTGACCTGTACTAGTGGGAGGTGTCCCTGCCTATGGCAGGGGTTTGGAACTAGATGATCCTCGAGGTCCCTTCCAACCTTACCATTCTATGATTCTATAATCTAGGGAGGGATTCATGTCACCTAACTCCAGACAGCTCTAGTGTAGACAACTGCATGTGACCCAGGCACCTATGGCTCATGTATGGTGGAGTCAAAGGAGGGAAATGAGTATTTCTAAATCTTGATTAATAGCCATTTTTTTATCAAGCACATCAAGATGTAGTGAGTTGTGCTTTGGAATTACTGACTATTCTTCACAGCCTACAGGAGAACTGGCATAACTGGATCATATGGAGGTGTTTAATCATTTCCAGTTTGGGTATTTACAGTGAAAGTGGAAAAAGTGAATCTCACATCTTTTTCCTAAACAATAGGAGAAAAACAGAAATCTGGATATTTGTATGAGCAAAGATCACAGTGAGAGGTTTTCCTTAATAAACATCTGAGTTTTGAAAATTATACTACTATGTAGTAGCTAATTAACATCTTTTCCTTCTCCTCAGAAAAAATAGGGAAGCAGAATCTGCTAGAGGCTTATTCAACCACAGGTTAATCTGAAATCACATCCTATTAGATGGAAAACAAAGAAATTCTTTGTTCACCAAGTTATTTTCTACAGATTTTCTGAGTGGTCTGCAATTTGGCCAAACACTTTACCTTGGAAGTGTCGAAGCATATGGCATGACCTTGGAATCCTAATAGCCTTCAAGAAGCTGAAGTTGGATTATTTGGGGTCATGGGTGACAGCTGAGAAGCCACAGGTCATATCCAAAACCACATTACATCCCTAGGAAAAATTAACTTTCCAACAACTTATGGCATGACCTCTAGCTCCGATTAGTCTGTGAGGGGCTCTTGTCCTTCATTCACACATTCATATATTCAAACCACCCAGATCAAATGTGAAGAAAAAGTTCTTTCACCTTGAATGTTATGGAGAATGTTGACTTTCTTTTTTTTCCTTAAGGACAATTCTGGCTTTAGAAACACTGTATTTATATTAAAGACTTTATTAAATACTTTGCCAGTGAGGCTGATTTTAATCATATGCATGAGTTCCAGCGGTGCTGCTCTGCAGACTACAATGGAAATATCATATGAGGTCCAATAAACAGATTTTCCCCTTTTGGGGACAGATACACTTTTAACAGAGGCATTGATATCCAATAGCCATCTTAATTTACGACATGTTTAATTCTGTGCATGATTACTATGGATGCCTTTGTAGAGGAGAGAAAATCCATGCTTTAATATTCTGTACTCAAAGGCGTTGCTCATTGCTAGAGTTTTGCTTGTGTAGATGCATGAGACTTTGTGCCTGCAAGAAGCAGCAGGCATCTTGGTCATCAACACATTGAAAATTAATACTAAAGTATCAGTGAGACAGGAGCAAGAGATGAAAGGCCTGGAGATATATCAGATCCCAATTTATGTTTATCCATTTAATTATCCTGAAGCACATTTCTCAGCAAACTACAACTGCCTTCCCTGGGATAGCATCTTCAAATCAGCAATGCTGAGGCTTCTTTTTGCATACTGGTTCAGCCCTCTCAGGAAACAACATGTTCAAAGAAAGGCTGAAAAAAATCTATCATTTTTTGTAAGTAATATTTCCTGTCAGAAAATAATATGATGACAGGTTGCTTGCTTTATAACCTGTGCTTACACTGAGAAGACGAGGGAAGAATTCTAATTCTCAGATGCCTTAAGCATGCAATTAGGAGACCATTGACCAAGGCTTGTGAATCAGTGTCTTGTGAAAGCTGAGTTATTGTCATAAACAGTGTAAACTCTTTGCATTTAAGGAAGTGAACCTCTATTTGCATTAAAAACAAAGCAGTTTTAGTTCAAGAGGGAGAAATATCCAATTGCCTCAGTACTTCCAGCCCCCCTCCCCACCAAGGTATGTCTAAAAGTGGTGCTAGGAGCTGTATCTGCAGAGGTTGGGATCCAAGGGAATTTGACTTCTGCACTCCAGTCTGGAGCTGAATTTAATTTCTCAGACTCATTGCTAAAGCGTGTTGAAACACTTTTCTCTCCCATGGGCTAACAGAAGTCAGTAAATTTGAGAATTCAGCATTTATCCCACTGGATTCATTACCTAATCATGGTCAACCAGAATGCCTTGGACAGGGACATCCATGAGTTAGATGTAGGTTTTTTCTCTTTAGTGTTTTGTACCCTTCCTACATTATAGTCTTTAGCCTTCAAACAACACACTACAAGGAGAACTTATTATTTGGGGAATAGTAACTTTGTAGTAAGAATGTGTATGTTGTAGCATGCTCTGCTAGGGCGGCTGACTGCTCTGCCTCCGTGAGCCATTCATCCTTTGCACCAGTACCCTCTGCCCCTTGTTCTGGGTATTCAAAGTCTCACTGTCAGCTGTTTTTGTGTTATGCTGATGAAACAAATCCACATTGTTTTCACAATCAGAGAAAGGGCAGGTTCCTTTTCTTGGCATGTTTTTCCACCAAGCTTCTGTTAGTTTCCTCCCCAGTGCAAGAGTGCTTGAGTGTGGATCTGACTGGAGTGATTTACCTCTGCCTGTGGCTCAGCACCTGGGAAGCACAGCTGCACGAGTCAGTGAAACTGCTAATGTGCTTAGGGGTAGGTGCAGATAGCTTTGGAAGAAGCATGATATGGAAAAGCCATGACAAACAATCTTTCACAGTAAATGCAGAGACTACACAGAGGTGAAGACAGACTATGGCTTTTTACCAGTTTTTGCATTCTAAGAATGAGGAACAAAGTCCTGCTTGGGAGAGAGAATGAAAAAAGGCTGAAGGCTTCATCATCTCAGGTTAGCATTATGAACAGGCAGCCCCAATGCTAGGGTTATGATGGGTAGCACCTTGTAACTGGAAGGGCTTATGTGTCACGCTACATTGAAATAAGCAAACACTTTTCACCTCAGCTCAGTGAGTTCTTGGCATCAATCACAACCTCCTCCTTCTTCACCTGAAGTGGTTTACACAAAACTGCTCATAATTCACTCCTTCTGAGGTTCACTAGCTCGACGAACCAAAGCAAACCACCCCTGCAGATTAGAGCAGCCTTACTGCTGCTCTCCCCCCTGCTCAGCACCATCAGCAGGGCGTTAAGAAAAGAGGCACCTGCAGTGCACCCTGTCTGTGTGACCTGACCTCATTCTTCATTTCATACTTGAAATTCTACACTCACCCTTTCCTTTTTTCTTTCCCCAGAAGCTTCCCTCTTGGCTGGGTAAAAGCCACATCAGATGCGCTGTGTTTCTTTACAGCAATATTGCTGCTGCCTTCTGTGTGCAGGTATTTGGGACAGAAATGCCAGCACCCTCCTCTCTCAACAGTTTCTTCTCAAGGTTTTCCCTAATCCGTTTCCTCATATCTTCCCCATTCAATATGCAGTTATGCAAGCTTCATTCACAACACATGCTGGGTCCTCAGGACCTATGGGCCAAAGACAGAGGCATGAGTACAGGCTGCTGTGCTAGTGCATGCTCTGCACACTTCAGCTCCTTGCTGTGGTGGCCAGGCACTCTTACATTGGAAATTCCAGCTTCTAGTCACAAGAGGCAGGAATCAGAATGCTTCAGAGCCTCCTGAAAAGGAGAAAAAGGGCCATGACTATGTCGGTATATCTTCTAGCTGCAGGACAAGGGTCTCTTAGAGCAAAGCATCCATGCAGAGTGCTGAGTTGTAATATGAGGGGGTATGGAGGAGCAAGAGGATATTCTTCTTTCCTTCCTTCCTTCCTGGGGATTCCTGGCAGTCATGATCAGCTCAAAAGCACAGAAAGATCAGGAAGCTACTTCAGTGGATGAGGCCTCTGGCACGTACACTTCAGTCTGGTGAGCATCTTGGAGAATGCTTTCTAGTGTAGGAGGTTCCATGCTGAGATGAACAAGTCTTCCAACCCTTAGAGCTATTCTGGTTCAGATGGAAGTCCCCATCTGTTATTATCCTCAAGAATCTCCCTGTGTAGCAGGGTCGTCTCTGGATGTGTGATCAGATGTTACTTACACTTCTTTAGTAGGTGGAAAACCAGAGACTTACTGTGTATGGTAAACACCTTCCTGAAAATTATATCACTGTTTGGTGAGTGGGAAGACAAAAAAAAAAAGAAAAAAAAAAAAAAAGCAAGGCAAAGAGCAAATATATCAGTCTCTATTGCACCTAGAGACCTGATTTTGTTTGCAATTGAAAAAGAGATTGATGTTATCAGCCTGCTCTCTTATGATCGTTTGCCGACAACGCAGCACCACTTAATGGAGTATGACTGGCAGCCTCCACTGAAGAAAGAGCTCTGATTGGAATAGCAGAGTTTGATTCAGGTCATGCTTGAGGTATGCTACCAAAATACTGAAGGGTCTGAGAAGAGGATCCGAACAGAGAGAGAGACTTACCACAAATAATCAGATATTTTAGCCTGTTTCTTTCTCTTTTTGCTTGCAAAATGTTCAGAGGCTTGATTGCAATTTCTCCAAATTTATTTCTTATTCAAGTTTCCTCAGTTGCATCTTTTGCCCTTTTAAACACAAATAATATTGACTGATTACAAACAATTCTCTGGGAGGATGTGCTGTTCAGCATCCAGAAGATGGTCTGATTCAGCTAATGACTTGGTCACATGGATCACACAGCACCGTTTCTCCTCCATAAATGACAGCTATAAATCGTGCAAGTCAGGAAGAACATCAGCATTCACCAGG
This sequence comes from Ramphastos sulfuratus, assembly GCA_013399055.1. Classification (NCBI taxonomy): domain Eukaryota; kingdom Metazoa; phylum Chordata; class Aves; order Piciformes; family Ramphastidae; genus Ramphastos; species Ramphastos sulfuratus. The sequence continues at coordinate 37,048 of WBNM01023356.1, read as the reverse complement.
AATACCAAGGGAGTAGGGTCTGATAAATAGGTTAAGGGAGTTTTAAACTTGGAGCATCCTGCAGGAAAATCAGCCCTCATGAGGTTTACTGGCTGGCTTTAAAAGTTGTATTTAACTTTCTCCTCCTCGCTTATCTCAGACAACAGTCTACATCACAGAGGCAGAACATCACTTTTATCTTTCTATGTCTTATCTAGTCCTGACTCTCTAACAACTGCAGAATGAGAAGGAGAGTGGGAACATACAAGGCATGGCAACATACTGGATTTAGCTTTGTGATCCCTGACCCAACATGTCCTGAGCTGCAGTGGAAGGGGTTCTGCTGTGACAACAATATCTTTTTTTCCTCCAAGTGGAAGGAAAAGAAAAAAATAATCACACACACACAAAAAATTGTGACTAAGGACAGACTGAGATAAAGTGTCATCTCAGTGTTCATCCTGAGCTGAGGAATTTTACATCTCACTCCTTCCCCCAGAGTTCTGCCTAAAGCCTATGTCTAGTTCAAAAAGCTTGGACAGATGAGGGAAGAACCTGAGTTTGTGGAAGAACCATTTAGATGAGTGCGTAGAAATATTCAGAACCTGAATATTCACTGCTGGAGGCTGTTACAAAAAGGTTGAATAACTATCTGCAAGGACAGAGACACCCATTGAATTATTCCTGCTCTCTGGCCAGCTCACGGTCTAGACAATCTCCCAAGCTTCCTTTCAAACCCTTCTTTTGGGGGTATGATTCTTGACACAAGGTAAGAAAACAGGTCTCCAAATCCTCCTTGCCCAAGTCCTGACCAAAATGTGATTTATTCCAGGCTTCCATCTCCTGAAATGCTTCCAAAAAGAGGATAACTCAAGTGACTTTTGAAGGCAGCCACTTGAGGTTCATCGTTTACTAGGTTCTGTGGAAGTGAAACTCAATTGCCTCAAATATTTGTGAAGCACAATGCAGAGGAAAAGTGTGAGTACAGATCATGCAAATCCAGCTTCTCAAATGAAGTCTGCAGTGTTATTTCATCTTTTGTAGCACCACTAAGCTGTAAGCAGATGCAATTTTAGTCTAATACAAAATCTAGGACCACGGTTAGATTGGAATATTGGGGAAAGTATGAAAGGTTAAGACTGAGGGGCTCTGGCAGAGCTGTGTGGGACAGGCTGCACATCACCTAACTGCACAAGAGAGTCTCTGGGGCCTTCTGCTCTCTGCAGAACCCTTCCTCTCACTTTAGATTAAAGCCAAATTTAGCAACACAAACAACATGATAGAGTCATTTCGATTAAAACCTCAGCGACTCTGAATCTGTAGCATTATAACCAGGACAGATGTATTTTAAAGCAGCTATTAAGATACAGAGGTGTGTATATTCAGAACAAATCCAAGTAGAAGTGAAAATCCAAGTCAAGTCTTTATGGTAAGAACCATGTGCTTTCTCTTTTATAAATCCACCTCCCATCTCCATTTCTTTTGCAGTTTTACCTTATTGTCAGTCTATTTCTTCCACTACTTTCACCTTCCAAAGAAAGCAAACATGTCCCATTTCCAGCAAAGCACTTATTCAGTGCCTGTCTTTCCCATGTTAATGGCTTTCTCAGATGGAAGATGTCATGCTAGGCAGGAACCAAGAGAAAAAATAAACAATTAATGGGCAGGATTCATTGTTTTTTACATGGCTTAATATTTTACTTTCCAGATTGGCAGCATCATGGGAAACCCAACACTTGGATGAAGAGCTGTGCATACAGTGAATACGGGGGGAAGAATTCTGAAGCTGTAATTCAGTTAGGTGAGAACTGAGAGGGGTTTTAGGCAGAGCTGAGAGGACTTTTTCTTCTTTTCTTCTGCTCTTTGGGTTGGTTTTTTTTTTTTATATATATATATATTTTTGTCAGGCACTGATTTTATAGCACATATCATCAAGTCCATGTTAAACAGAGTTTCTGGGCTAATGCTTTCCAGCCTTGACTCTCAGACTTAGTCACTGTTCCAAATAGTATTTTAAAATGTCTTAGCTGTATAAATACATGAGACCTCAATGTTTCCCTTGTGGACTAAACCAAAAACAAGTTAGATTAAAAATAAATGTTTGGTTTTTTTTTTTTTTTAGTATTTCCAATTTTGCATTGGCCAAAGGGAAGATGAAGAAGAAAAAAAAAAAGTCCAACACATGAGAAGGACTTGATGTTCCTAATGATATTTTTAAATTGACCTCCAATTTGATATTAATTTTGGGTGTAAAAAAAAGCCTCAGAGAAAGTCTACAGACACATTAAGCTCTACAGGGTAGACTTACAGAAGAAAATCAAGTTCAATAAGGCGGTGACTTGTTCTTGGCTGTTTGCCTTGGGCTAGAGACTCCCATAATGTGTCAGATGAGCTAGCCTCACACAAAGCTCTGTGAGAGCTTGGAGCTAAGCTGCAGGTTGCACAAAGAAGCTGTTATATCATGGTAAGCAACTGAAATAAGCTTCCTTCCATAGTGGAACAATCTATCGGGGTCTCCAGAACACCCCACGAGCAGCACAATGCGGTTTCCTGCATAGAGGTGTGGAACTGGAACTGCTCCACACAAATTAAATGACAAAAGTGCCTTTGAATGCAGTGCTGAGAGCTTTGTCCAGTCTAATTTTAAGCTTTTGCCATTTCCAATGATTCTTCTGCCATCTGATTCTATTTTCTTAATTAATCTTTTGCTCTACATTAGCTGTCCTTTATTAAATGCAAATTTGCAGAGGATTAAACCATACAATAGATCCACGTTATATTGACTATCACAGTAAAATCTCAACAAGCATGAGTGTTTTACTTTGGTTTAGAAATCAATGGATATTCAATTAACATGGGGTAATAACTCCTGCAACTAGAAGAATCCCTTCAGATTTAAATGAAATCATTATTATATGTTAAATGGCAACACAGATACATTTGAATAACTTCAAAGTCCTCTACAAACAAGGATGAATTGAATGTACTCTGCTCTTCAAGCCTGCTGCAAAAAAATGGATGCTGTGTCACCAGCATCCTCCTAACCTGGACGCTCAGACACCCAATCAAGAAGAAAGGAGAAGGCCTACTCAGAGTCCAGCACTCCTGGCTCAAGGAATGCAAGACTATGTCATTTCCCAAAGCATTAGACAATTCTTCCTGGCAATAGTTGGTAGTTACTAGAGCCTGTGTTTGCTAAAGGCTGAAACACTCACATGGGAAAGCAGCACTCTTCCCAGGAGCTTTGTGACAAATCTCACATACTAAAAAGCCATTAAAATTTTCCACATATCCACACACTGTAGGTGCTAACTTACACTTAGTGTTGCTCTACCTGTCTGTCTATCCAGCCCTCCATATTTTGAAGCCTAGTAGTGACAACATTACTCTCTAGTAAGGGTCTTCTGAAGTCGCGGAACAATATTCCAAGGAATTTGGGTGCTTACAACTCAGGTGATCTGTTGACAACTCTTGGGTTTGATTTCTTTTTCACCTGAAGGAAATCTAAAGAATGTTTTCACACATGTAGCATTTCCAAGACAATGTTAAGGCAGTATGTAATGTTTGGGAGTGGGATTAAAGAAGAATCAGTATAAGACCAGTCAGCAGAAAAAAATGATTAGAAAATCAGTGTGGCTGGAAGGAATATTTTCTGAGGGTTCTGGAAAGCCCCATTTTTCCAATCTGTACATGGTCTCCATTTGTCCTTGTGTCTGGAATGAAACCAGACATACCTCTCAGGTTTCAGTAATGTATCTCCTTTGTTGTATCACCACCTATTCTTCAGAATAACAATGCCTGGGTAGGTTTTTTGGAGGGAACTTCAGAGACCATCAGTGTCCTGAGCTGCATCCCCAGCAGCATGGGCAGCAGATGGAAGGAGGAGATTCTGCCCCTCTGCTCCCCTCTTGGCTTGAGTCCCTCTTTCTCTGCTGATGGCAGCATCCCCTTTGCTCAGTGCTGTCAATGAGGGGCTGGGGATCCTGCATCCTTAATAGCTGCACCAAAGAGGCAAGAGCAAGGACGGAGGTGAGCAGCATAAGAAAAGAGCAGAGCTGACTGAGATGGATCATACTGTTTGTGCCGGGACCGCAGACTGCACACCTCAGTCCAGCACCCACACTAAATAACAGTAAGCCCCAAGATTACGAATAGGCTGGGGAGTAGAGTGCCTGGATATGGACATTATCAGATAGCAACCCAGAGATTAACCTCCTGGCCCACTAATCAGGATTGTGCTGGGACACCATTTATTACCGGAGCTGGGCAGGGGTGCAGAGGGGAGGGAAGGGGCAGAGGCCCAGGCAAAGCATGCCCACGGTGAGCGGAGCACAGCCAATTTCACAACATGCTGCTCGGTCTCCTGCTGAAGGTTTTGTTTTGTTTTCTTCATTGGATTCTAGGGTAAAAATTCTTGGAGTCTTTATTTACTGCCAAGTGGAACCACCGTGTGACTCCGGAAATACCTGTCGCCTAATTAAATTGTCTAGAGAGGAATTCTGGAAAGTGCTTCTAATTCAGGAGCTTAATTTAGCCTGGGCCCGTGCACCAGAGCTGTCTGTCTTATTATTAGATGGAATTTTAATCATTGTAGATCTCCCCCCACCCCCAGCATTTTTTCCTCTCTCCCAATCTCCTAACAACCTGTTTCTGGCATAATTCCCTTCCCCTTTAACCCTCTGGAGCTAAAAATAATATCCTCTTGGAACTAGCCAAAAAAAAAAAAAAAATCCCCAAACAACCAGCAAAAAAAACTCCCTAAACCAAACCACCAAAACAAAAAAAACCCCCCCCCCCCCAAAAAAAAACAAAACTAAGAAAAGAATAAAGACATTAAAAAGTGAACAAACAAAAGCTGAAAAAAAAGTGTTTAATTATCATGACTGAACTGGAGAGGGGTTCAGCAATCATTTTACAGTTGCCTCTCTATAGACAGACCAAATGCATTATGAGACCAAACCCTAGGTCCCAGGGGTAAGACAGGTGATGTGTTCTCAGGTCAGCTTAAGCCTTTAGCATTTGTAGGATCCAGCCTTCCTATGCACATATTAAACAAAAAATAGTTCCTGTGGTGAATGAAAGGTTGCTTGTAAGCATGCTTCAATCTGTCTAGTTCCTCTGCACTGCTGTTCTTTTGTAGTTAATTTGCACCTTTCCATGTAATTACACAGAGGAAAGGGATATAGGACACAGGAGTGATGGCAGGAGCACAAGGTGGGCAGTGGTGGCACCCACACGGATGACAGATGTGTCACTTTTCTGAAACCAAGGCCTCTAAAAGATGGTTGCCTCAGAGATAATTAAGCAACATGAACATACCTTTAAGGCACACTGAAATCCTCAAAAGAGAACCATAAAGCATGGTGAAAATCACTAAGTCAAACTCTTTCAGGCTGTGTCTGTGCGTGTGCCCAGGGTCAAATTAAGAGCCTTCAATTATGACTTCTTCACGTAGTCACCAGAGAGAATAACACTGGGTAAGCTCCATAGCTGAGCTGTGCACATGCAGGCTGCTTTACCACACCCACTGGAGCTATCCTGCATTTCAGTGATGTAACTGTCACCACAAACTGACCTTGGGCTTTTTTCACTGGATACAAATATGAAGCCCAACATTTTTCACTTTTCTTCCAGAAAGATTTGCTTGGTGCTGTCAGATTTCACTTCGATTACAGGAAAACTGAGGAAATGCCTCTTGTTAACCAGACCTCATTGACATTATAACACACAAACAGTTCTGCTCTTGTATGAAGTTTTTCACTGGATTTATGGTTGAACAGCACAACTACATTAAAGAGGTTTTGCTCAAATAGTCTATACTGCAGCACTTCCTCTACAGCTGTTTTAATTCTTCTTTGTTGCATCAGCTTTGGGCATCTCCTTTTCTCACTGGTGTGCTCAGCAGTTCCCAGCTTTGCACTGCTATACCAGGAGAAGGAAAATCTTGTCTCCTCCAAGGACTGAAATTTTTCTGTTTGAACAACAGTCAGAAACTTTTCTCTCCATCCCAGCAGCTGGATTTAGCCTCAATCCTTCCCCTAAGGTTCTTCTCCTGCTGCAAAGAGGATTTCTAATCTCATCCGGGGTTAGATTTGTAGGCCAAGAGACCACAACATCAATATTGCTTTGAAATGCAGGGAGAGCAATAGAAGCCACAGGAAGGAGGAGAACAAGATCATGTGGTGACCTTTTGCCTTTTCACAGCAGAGTTATTTAGAAGTATATATACCTCTCTATGTGTGCATATTTAAAGATAACTATATCTATTTTTAAAATATATATAAAAAAATAAAGATTATACATATATAAATAAAATGTATCTATTTTAGATATAGATACAGATCATATAGATATAGATATATGTATAGATATAATAGATTAAAAATATATATATATATCATCACGGAACCAGGTTGGAAGGGACCTCAAGGATCACCTGGTGCAATCTTTCTTGGGAAAAACCATGGCCTAGAGAAGATGGTACAGTATTCTCTGTGTGTGTGTGTATATATATATATA
>WBNM01023356.1:0-30531 GCA_013399055.1 Ramphastos sulfuratus | reverse complement strand
TGTGTGTGTATATATATATATATATATATATATAAAAATATGGAATATATTTAGTTTTATACTTCTTTCAATCCTGCTTCTGCACAAAGCAGATTGCTACCCAGAAAAGAGGTAAAATGATCACCTGACACCTGGTCTGGACAGTGAAGTACTCCAAATCCAGCCTGGGATCTGGGAATACATCTGCCAGCCTGACCACATTATGAGTTACACAGGAATAGCTGTAAGTATGGACTCAGATCCTGTTAAAGATATTCTTTACCATAAGATAGTGAAACACCAGAATAGGTTGCCCGGAGAAATTGTGGATGTCCCATCCATAGAAGAGTTCAAGACCAGGCTGAATGGGGCTCTGAGCAGCCTGGTCTAGTAGAAGATATTCCTGCCCACGGCAGTGGAGTTGGAATGAGACTGTCTTTAACATCCATTCCAACACAAATCATTTTATAACTTATTTGCAACTCCAAACTGAAATGCTTTGATTTTGGAAATATACTCTGAGACACACACACACACACATATATATTTTTATATATATATATATATAGAGAGAGAGAGAGAGAGACACACACAAAAAGCCTAAACTTTTGACATCTCGTAACTTTGAATTGCCTTTTTTTGTTCAGCTGTATTTACTGGGCCGGATTGCCTGCCAAGATCATTAAGTATCAATCATTCGTTGTTTCATTAGTGCTGAAATGACTTTCTAATTGACTTTGTAATTGTAGTTAAAAGTAACTTTAGCACAGGCTCAAAGAAGTCTTTCTGGAGGCCTCTCTGCGTCCTACCTTTCATCTACTGTCACTGGAACTTAATGGAGATGCCTTCAGCAGAAGAATGGAATCAGACAGATCACTTCCTTGTAGGATATTGCTTTATTTTCTACTTAGTTTGATTTTGCTTTTTTTTTTTTTCTTCCAGGGTCTGGTAATGACTTGATGTTCTGCATTATGGGATATTTGTCTGATAATTATCTAGCCAGGAGCTAAGCCACCACATAACAACTCATGAAATACACCAGGACAACGTACTGTGGACGGCAGAGGTGACAAAATGTTCTCAGTACTTTCAAAACCCTGATAAGCTGTTTTAATGACCTCTAGTTTTTAATCATTCTACAAAGGCAGATGTTTTAAAATTGAGCCTAAAGTTCATGTGTGCTTCCTCTGGCCTGATTCTGATCACGTACACTGCGGTACAAAAGGCAGACTTGGTAGGGCAGAGATGCGCCTGCAGAAGCAGCACTGAGCGTCTCCATGCTGACTAACAGCCCTGAACTCCTCCCTTCATCCAGCTGAAATGAACTGAGCAGCCAGGGAGCCTTCGCTGCACAGCAGTACAGGAAAGGGAAGCAGGAGGGAATGCTGCTTCCCCAAGCTAAAGATAGAAGGCAGAGTTCTCCTCTGCTTTTGGCAGAGGAACAGGAGTGGCATTTCACCACCTACTTCCCCTTATGTTTGCCCTACCAGCATGGAAGACAACATGCTACCAAACCACAGAGGAAGCAAACTTGCAATGAGAACAGACAGGCTGCTAAAAATGCCAGAAGAAAGCAGTTTTGTTTAGGAAGCAATGGATGGGGTGATGGAGGGCAAGGCCTGGCTTAGTAGCAGCCATGTCTAGATCTTAGGGGGCTGTTATATGGATGAATCCTTTTAAAAGGATCCACGTGGGATCACTGCCTTGGAGAGATCAGAGTCATGGGACTTATAGTAGCCTTCCAATATCTGAAGGGGGCCTAGAGGAAGGCTGGGGAGGGACTGTTTATAAGGTCTTGTAATGATAAGACAAGGGGCAATGGGTTTAAACTGGCAGAGGGAAGATTTAGACTGGATGTTAGGAGGAAGTTCTTTGCAGTGAGGGTGGTGAGACACTGGTACAGGTTGCCCAGGGAGGTTGTGCCTACTCCCTCCCCGGAGGTGTTCAAGGCCAGGTTGGATGAGGCCTTGAGTGCCCTGTTCTAGTGGGAGGTGTCCCTGCCTATGGCAGGGGCTTGGAACTAGATGATCCTTGAGGTCCCTTCCAACCCTACCATTCTATGATTCTATGATTCTATGACTGTTAACCCCAGGTAGACTCTAGTACTCGGAAAAGACCTCACACTGAGATCATTATTGCTATTACAAGATGATAATAAAATAAATACTCTGTTAATTTGGTTTAAATGTGTCACGCTCTCAGCCAGCACTGTGCTATGCTCAGGCCTGCTGCAATTCCCAAGTCATTATCTCACACTTTCAAAATCTCTTGCTGAATACTGGAGCAGAAATCACTCTGCTGATAGTATCAAAAGTTTGAGTTTATGACCTGCCACCTTCTTGCAACACTATTGCTTCATTTGCAGCCAGTTTCATGCAGGTGCAGATGCACCAGCTTACTCCAGCTAGAGAAGCACTTCCAGAAACTAGGAGCAAAGAGATGTGGACCTGCTGGAGCAGGTCCAAAGGAGGGTTGGAGCACCTTTCCTGTGAAGACAGGCTGAAAGAATTGGGGATGCTCAGCCTGGAAAAGAGAAGGCTCCAGGAAGATCTTACAGCTGCTTTTTAATATCTTAAGGGGACCTGGAGAAAGGCTAGGGAAGGACTGTTTAGAAGGACTTGTAGTAATAGGACGAGGGGCAATGGTTTTAAATTGGAACAGGGTAGATTTAGGTTGGACATAAGGAAGAGATTCTTTACAATGTAAGTGGTAAAACACTGGAACAGTGTGTCTGGGGATGTGATTGAGGCCTAATCCCTGAAGATATTCAAGATCAGACTCAGTGTGGCCCTGGGCAGCCTGATATAGCTGGTGATGTCCTTGCTGACTGCAGGGGGGTTGGGCAAGATGAGCTTTGAGGGTCTTTTCCAACCCAGTGCAATCTGTGAATCTGTGAACCTGATAAGATGTCCCCCAGGTTGCTTCAGAGTGAGAGGAAGCCCAGACTCCAGTGCACACAATGCCTGCTCTCCTTTTGTAGAGCAAGCTCATGCTCTACAGCTCTGTGAGCTGAGCTGCTGGTCACTGAACAGCATTCTCTGAAGCCTATCAGCTGGAGTTAATTAACAGATTCTGTGCTCAGGCTGAGAGCTGCTTTTGCTTTCATTTGTCATGTCAGCACCATCGCAGTCCTACACTTCTGCAAAACCTTCCATCAAGTTGTGCATGCTAAAGTTGTCCACAGAGCAGCTCCAAAGGGTGCAAATCAGTGTGCACTCAAGCAGAGCCAGAGAGCATCAGCAGAAAGGGCAGCCCTGTCTGTCCCACCTCCTACAACACCCAGACATAAGAGAGCTCCACACTTACACTGCCACTAACTCCTGCAGTTTGGCATGCACCAGCCAGTTTGTAACCTAAACGTGAATATAAAAAGAGAGCAGAAGCACAAGTGAAAGGGAAAAAACAAAACAAAAAACCAAACCCTTCCCCTTCAGTAAAGCTTTGCTGTCCTGCAGGTGATGCCTCTTACCCTTTTCTGGTGTCTCCTGATCACATCTAGGCATCTCATGTTGCAGGCTTCATTAGATATAAGCAGTGCATGAAGTTGTTTTGTGTTGGAGGTTAGTATGGGGTTTGCTTGGACACCTTTTTGTGTTCTTAGTGCCTGGACAAAGTAACCTTTGCTTCCAGGGGTGTTTGGTTTTACTTGTGAGCACAGACACCAGTGATACTCAGATAAAAGCAAAGGGAGTCGGCTAAGCAATCTAATTTTTACTCAGAGTAGCAGAGCTGAGAGCAGTGGTCTTTTGTCTGAGCTAACTGGTTGGCATTCAGGTAAATCATCTCACACTGTTAGTCACACACCCCACCCCCCCCCGGCTCCCGCACCGTGGCAGACAGAGAACCACTGCAGGAAGAAAGGCTCTGAAAGGCTCAGGCACTGCTTCTTCAGTTCTGTGTGTGCTTTAGAAAGGGGCTTTCTGAAAAGTGCTACTCCTGCCTGCTTGACTTACACAGCCCCAGTGCTGCATTTGGAAGCCGTTTTTTGGTTGTGATAAGAAATGAAACTATTCCTTTCCAAATAAGAGTTCCCTTGCAGGCTCTATTTTTAAGCTCAGTCTTTCTGTAAATCTCACATTTAGGTGGATTTTAGGGTGAAAGGAATGACATATCTTATCTAAAGGGCCACACTGGAGCTTCTTAAGTGGTTTCTTAAGAAAAAGCTCTGCCAGAGGTCAGCACAAAGAACAAGTGACCTGGCCCCTTGGCTTTCCAGCACAGGACTCAGTGCCACTGTGGGCTCAGAGCAGTAGCAGAGGCTGGCCTGGCACGTCATCACTTTGGCACTTCTAAATTGCTTTTGAATATATTGGCAATTTGAACAGTGCCAGCTGCAGTGGTTTTATTAGATATTTCCTGGAATTTGAAATTAATTTGAAGGCTTAAGTTCCTAAAGTCAGGAGAGCCTCAGCTTGCTTTCCCACTTTCATCAAATCAGACAAAAAATTGGATCCAAATGTATCACAACCCTCCCACCTTGAGTAAACTTAAATGGACTAAAACTCATTGTATATAAATCTCAGCTGCATTAATTTACTGATGATTCTGTCAAAGCTTAGTTTTGTATAGTTTAATTTGAATTCTTAGTCTATGTGGACCTCTGAACACCTGCAGCTTTGCTTCCAAGTGTTCAGTAGAGACCTTTGCACAACAGACGAGGTTAAAAAATAGGGGGGAAAAAATAGTCTCTCATCCTCTGGTGAGCTGAGCAAAAGCAGAACTGAGGCTGCTGTGGGCTCATTGACACCTGTAAGCACTCAGGTAGACTCAGGGATTGATGTCTGCTCACTTCAGCACAGGATTGAGCTTAGGATGGGCACTTAGAACTGGTTGTTGCCACCTCTCATCCCCTGTCACCACGAAAAACAGAATATGCATTCAAGATCAATGTAATATAGGAAGTCGCGGCTTGATGCATGCAAATGTATTCTGTTTTATGTAAATGTACAACTGACCTTTCTTTGGTCAAAGTAAGTTGACAGGTACAGGCTCTTGAGCTCAAGTGCAGAAAAAAATGAAAGGTGGTGCATTATGCAATGCAGGTTTCCTCAGAGAACAAATACCTTCAGTTACCTACAGCAGAGACTGCGTGACAGAACATTTTGCTAATATTTCCTGAGGAGATTTCCTGCATCCTCACAGAGAAAAGCTGGTCGGACTTTCCAATAGATATTTATTTTCAGCAAAAATAAGATATTGCAGCTGAAGTTAAAAAAAAAAAAAAAAGAAAAAAGAAGAGAAAATAATTTGAACAGAAAAAAGGCAGCAGAAGAAAGACAAATCTGCAAAGTGTTCAGTGATTTTCTTGGTTTGAATGTCAGGAAAAGGCATTTTTCAGTAAGCTGGTTATTTATTGAAAGTCATCTTCAAAAATACATTTATTTCTTGTAGTTTTCCTTAAAGCACTTGCAATCCCCTCTCCCCTTTTACATTTTCTATGAAAAAAAACAGGGCATATTTTTTTGAGTCAGGGTAAACATGATTGAACCTACCAGCTGTTGGGAGTTTGTGTCATATTGTTCATCTGAATAATGCTCAGAAACATTATTTTGGAAGAATTTGATGAATTCTGCTTTCTCAGCACCAATGAGTTTTCCTGAGCTGCTATTCCCCTCTCCTATGCTGATATTAACTGATCTTGAATTTTACTACATGGTTTCAAAGTGTTACTTGTGTATTAGCAGCACAGTTTCCCTGTTAGCCAGAAAAAGAAAAGGATTCAGGCAGCTAAAAACCATTTATAGCTTTGAAAATATACCCTTGCTAAGCACACAGGCAGGAAACAAATGAAAGCAACATGAGAAAAGAGGAAGGGGAGAAGACAGCTGTATGCATGAGGCTCCAGAATATGATCTAGGCAGAGCTGATGAACCCTAGGAAGGACAAACACACACCATGGGTAAGAAGAACAGCAGTGTGAAAATGAGAGGCAAAGAAGCATTTCAGTTGTCTTTTTTTCTCTCCCTCCCCCCCCTTTCTTTTTTGTCCAAGTTTTATTTTTGCTGTAAAGGCTGGGAGCATTCCCACTGAGCCAGAGTTAATCAGGGATGTTTTTGTGATTTATCTTTAGAGAAACACTGAGCCAGACTTAACTCTGAATTAGAACTAGCCCAACCACGGACAGGTGCCATCAGATCTGGACTCAGAGCCCTGCCAGGATGAGAACCATCCTCCACTAAGGGCAATCTGGTATTGAAGAGTGAGTTTGACCTTCATCACGCCAACAGGGTGCTGCATCTGAGTGCTCCTCAGCCCAAGTTCCCCACAGCTTGGTCAATGATACAAAGATTGTCTAGAAGATGGACTAATATTTAAATCACAGCTTAGCAGTCCACAGGCCTAAAATATCAATTATAGTAATGAGCTGGAATGAGAATACCAATGCAGAAATATCAGCTTTAAAAACCAGAGACAATAAAGCATTAGGCTTTGAGGAGACCTTACAGTAGCCTTCCAGTATCTGAAGGGGGCCTAGAGGAAGGCTGGGGAGGGACTATTGACAAGGTCTTTGAATGACAGGACAAGGGGCAATGGGTTTAAACTGGCAGAGGGGAGATTTAAACTGGATGTTAGGAGGAAGTTGTTTACAGTGAGGATGGTGAGACACTGGCACAGATTGCCCAGGGAGATTGTGGCTGCTCCCTCCCTGGAGGTGTTCAAGGCCAGGCTGGACGAGGCCTTGAATGACCTGTTTTAGTGGGAGGTGTCCCTGCCTATGGCAGGGGCTTGGAACTAGATGATTCTTGAGGTCTCCTTCCAACCTTACCTTTCTATGATTCTATGATCATGGTAAGCACAGCTTAACTGGTTGATCAGAGAGGAATTGGACTCTCTTTAGGACTAAGCTGGACATCTAGGACAAGAAGACCATCAGTTCTAATGTATGACACTAGCTAAAAACCAGACCCATTGAGACATTAAGGCATGTAACTACTGCTTGCCTGCCTAAGACATGATTTTAGAGCCCGATCACTTTCATAGATCAGAGTCTTGGCAGTAGTGACAAAGGAAAATTGCAAAATATAGGTGACTTGGCCACGCAGCTGTCCTTGTGTTTTTGCAGATTCCAGCTCTTAAATTTGCTAATTTTGAGCATGCCACAAGGTGCTTTGAATGTACAGCCCCCCAATCCCTACCACCTGGGGCTGATCCCACGCTGATGGCAAGAGGCAGCCCCGGGCAGGAGCACACCTTCCCGCTCTCCATTCAAACTCAACGCAGTTGTGTTTTGCAAAGCTTCAAAGTGCCACTTAATGGGACTCTCATTTTCCTTCCAGCTGAAGGGAAAGGGTTGTTAAACTCCCAGGCTGGCGAGCCGGAGTTTACACAGATGGAACAGTTAGCGCAGACCGCAGAACAAATACCAGCAACCAACCAGTTTCACACTTCTAAAGAAAGAAAGAAAGGAATGGCAGAGGCAGGCCAAAGCAAACAGGCCTTGGAAAACTCGAACCCGCTGGCTGGAATTTTCAGCTGTTACTTTTCTTTTCACATTCAGGCTTTTTTGGAGCTCTCTCGATTCAGCAAAGCAGAGAGGGCTTTTGCATTCATCTGAAATGATTTAAAGCTCCATGAGGAGTGCTGTGCTCAGTCCCAACAACCACAAAACATACATTGTTTGAAATTTTATAAATGTGGTTTTCACTGAGAGCCACATTTGAAAGAAAGAAAGAAAGAAAGAAAGAAAGAAAGAAAGAAAGAAAGAAAGAAAGAAAGAAAGAAAGAAAGAAGTAGGTTTTCTTTCCAGCAAGTAATATATTGTTGAATTTCCCACATCTTGCCTAGCTATGGCAGTAGGGTTTGTCACTTCATATGCTTTTTACTTTTGAAACCTGAGGACAACTCTTGTGCCCTCAAAAGAGTCCTGAGTCTTCTTCCTTTCCCTGGGCTGTCATCTGTCCTTGCTTCCTTCCAGGGATGCTGCCCAGTTGATGAGGACTGGGTCCCCACTGGGGTTCATCCAAGCTGCCCCACGATCAATCAGAAAGGTCATTGCTGATTGTCACCACCCGAACCCCCTGCAACACCCGGAGCCGCTGCTGCTGGTCCTCAGAGCAAAGGACCAGCGCAGGAATTAATCCAGGCCTCTCCCATGGCGATGGAAGAATAACCTCTGGGCCAACCCTGGAGGACTTGATTTTATTAAGACACAGGGGTCATGCCTCCCTTCATTCAGCCAGCCTTTCATTCTCCTCTTCCTGCAACAAAGAAATTGCTAAGGAATTAAAACAACTATCTCCTGCAAATACACAAGCAGAGCCACTGGTGAATTTCTACTCACCATCTGAGATCTACTGGGTGGAATTGTTAGGGGTGGATAAATTGGTTTAGTCAAAATTATCCTCTTGTGTTTCCAGAGACCCACATTCAAATGCAAACCTCATGATGAAATTGAAATGCTTCATGCCGTGTAAACTGTGACTTGTACTAACAACACCAAGGCAAGTTCTGCTCCCACTGCAACAGATGTTGGTTGGAGTAAATTCAGATTGCTCCATCAGTGCTCTGGGTGTCTGCAGGGCCCTTCCCTTACTTTGAATTTACAGCAATAGATAGGAAGCTGAAGCAGCACCTCATTCTGAGCTGTTTCATTAAGAGTACTTGTTTTGACCTGGTTTTGCTTCCCCTATCAGAGGTCTGTGTTGTCCTTCTTGATGTATTGGCAATGCCTTCCTACTCCATGCACAGTAAGGGGGTTTGATTCTTCATGCATTGCTGACTTCAGATTGCACTAAATCAGTCCAGACTTCATTGAAAGCTACACAAACCCAGCTTAATTCAGTGGAGACACTTCACTGTTCATTCCAGCTGAGATGTTGTTCGGGGGTGTAAAAATGAGTGGAATTAGCTCATGTGATGATGGAGGAGGCAGCCTGACAGAGGGAGCTGAATAACAAAACAGTGATTCTAAACAAAACAGTCACATCTGAAGCAACAGAGATTGTGGCCAAAACTGATCAGTGTCCACTCAGCTAAGAAGCATTAGGGACCAGATGCAAGTTTAAAGGCAGATCATAGTATCTGTGCCAGGTGTAATCTAAGACAGCAATGCAGATAAACACTTTTAATTCACCCCTGATTTATCTTGCATGGTTGTGCTAATTCCTTTCTTACTACATCTCTTTATACTCATTTTGGTGTGATTTTCACTGGTTCCACATGCTTAGTGACACCAAGACAAGCAGCCTCCTCAAGGAGGACAGACAGTGGAGTAATTTGCCCTGGGAAACTGTGCTATCTTCATCATGGAAGTTCTCAAGATAAGAGTGGATAAAGCTCTCAACCTGATCTGTCAGTTCCTTCTGAAGTCCTTTTGAACTTGTCATCCTAAGGTGAGTATCTATGCTGTAAAACTGGGGACAAGGAGCTTAAGGGACTTGCAGATCCCCAGAATTAGTATAACCTCATCCACGTGGCAAGAAAGAGGCTGCACAGACACCTATAGACACCTTTTTTGCATCAAGAGAAGCGTGGCCAGCTAAGCAAGGGAGGTGATTCTGCCCCTTTACTCTGCTCTCTTCAGACCCCACCTGGAGTACTGTATGCAGTTCTGGAGCCCCCAGCACAGAAAGGGCATGGAACTGTTGGAGCGGGTCCAGAAGAGGGCCACGAAGATGGTGAGAGGGCTGCAGCAGCTCTCTTGTGAGGACAGGCTGAGAGAGTTGGGCTCTTCAGCCTGGAGAAGTGAAGGCTTCAAGGAGACCTTATAGTAGCCTTCCAGTATCTGAAGGGGGCCTACAGGAGGGCTGAGGAGGTATTATTTACAAGGTCTTGCAATGCCAGGACAAGGGGTAATGGGTTTAAACTGGCAGAGAGGAGATTTAGACTGGATGTTAGGAGGAAGTTGTTTGCAGTGAGGGTGGTGAGACACTGGCACAGGTTGCCCGGGGAGGTTGTGGCTGCTCCCTCCCTGGAGGTGTTCAAGGCCAGGTTGGACGAGGCCTTGAATGACCTGTGCTAGTGGGAGGTGTCCCTGCCTATGGCAGGGGGTTGGAACTAGATGATCCTTTAGGTCACTTCCAGCCCTACCATTCTATGATTATATGACCTATAGCCATGTCCCATCCACCTCCTCCCTGGTAAGAAGCTACCTATTCAGAAACAGCATCATCAGTCACACAACAGCAGGACTAAAGCCTGCCCTGCTGAAACCACTGACGCACTGATTGTAACCATCAGAGCCACTGTTGTAACTCACTATTACTTAAAACCTCTTTGTTTTCTTCCTGCTAATATTACTGTTTATGCAATTATACCAAACTGCAACTGCTGCCTCCTGGATTTGCAGTGTTTTTCTTTAATTTCCATGCCAATTGTGTCAAAATGCAAAAAAAAAAAAAAAAAAATACAGCATCTATAAAAAGGATGGGGGGAAAAAATAAAAAATTAGTCTTTCTCTTTGCTCTGCAGTTCCTGCTTATGGTGACTAGTCCCTCCCTTTCAAACAACCTTTGCTGACAGAATCCTGCAATGATACATGGCAGGATGCACTAGAGTACCATGGAAGCCAGTGCAAGGTGACGCATTTACTGTACTACAATGTACTGTATCTCAGTGCTAATGACGTCTGGGTATTGAAATCACCTCCACAGGGAGCAACGTTGCAACACCTGCTTCTTCTGGATAGCTCAGTCTTCCTCTCCTTGCTGCAATGGAAAAAAAAAAAAAAGACCTTCTCAGAGAGGCAGCTGAAGTGGAATGTCGCATTAGGGCACGCCTGTTAATAACAAACCTCTACAAGGTTGCCAAGTGTTCCAAAAGATACTCCCAGGATCAGTAGTATTGGAATGTTTTATATAGCATTTAATTATCCAAGGCTCAATTTATACACAGAAAAAGCAAGAAAAAGTTTTGTTGAGTGATGCTTAGTAATCATTCATCACATATTTATTGTATGATAACATATTGTAGGGGGCTTGGGATATAGATCCGGTGCTTGAAGCATCTCTGACATTGCATGGTCTCGAGGATCAAAATCTGTCCTCAGTTAAATCAGCAATTTGTGAACTAGTACTAAAGGCCACTTTGAGGAGTGTACCAGGCCAAGAATGAACAAAAGGGCTAGCCCATGGTAGGATCCTCTGTATTTTGCCAATGCATATTTTGTCTACTTATTTTACCAACATTTTATCAGTATATACCAATCTCCAGGTGGGATTGCTGTGTCCAGCAAAGCACACCACCAACCTGGTAACACACAGAAGGTAGACCCAGATGCCCTTTTCCATGGGTTTTGTATTCCTCTGGTTTTGGGGATTTTGTTTGTTTGGGGTTTTGTTTGTTTGTTTGTTTGGTTTTGTTTGTTTGTTTTGTGGTGGTGGTTTTGTTTGTTTGTTTGTTTTGCTGCCATTTATTATTCCTTCACAAATCTAAATGTATCCAGGGAATCTGCTGGGAAGTTCAAAATGTGATAATTTGGGATAATTTTCCCAAATTCCCAATGGGAATTTCTTACATGTTAGCACATCAGTTTGTGAGGTCACCCTCTCTTTTCTTATATGTGTTGCTAAGAAGCAAAAAGAGTTGACATCCAATAGAGATGAAAATAGAACTTAGTTATTTGTACCTTTCTTCAGGCTCGCTTCAAACTCAGGCAGACATAGATGATGTCATTCACAGCCTCCTCCTATAAAAGGAATACCTAATCTAGTACCTATTGGAAGAGGTATAAAATTATTTTTATTTTTAATGAAGATTTAGCTTTTGGAGGAAGAAAGAGCCTTTGAAAGCAGCACTGATGTATGAATTTGCTGTACAGCGTCCTGATTCAAGTCCTGTTCATAGTCAATATGAGACACTGTTCAGAGGATTTTCTGTTGCAAAGGGGTGAATATAAGTGGCAATACCTACACTTCTTTGTGTTTCAATAAATATGCTGATTTCTAGACAAATGGCTGGTGGTCAGAGTCAATGTCTACCCTGAAAGCCATTTATCTTTGCAATTATATTGCCTGTATCCATAAAGATTCTGTGATTTACTTTGAAAAAAATCTAGACAAAGTTTAGTCTTAATACAGTGAGCATAATGCTTAAAAGCTAGAGCTGAAATATCTCCTCAATCCAGAATCTTTCCTTCATTCTCTGTTCTATTTATTGCTTTTATTCTTTTCATAAATGTAAAGTTTAATTCTTACTCTCCATTTAAGATCACCTACTGGAATATGACCATCCTTTTAGTTGTCTGAAGTAGGCAGAGCACTACTTGTAATTTTTTTTTTTTAACCTCAGAGGCTGTAATAAATGCCTTGAGAAATGTCCTTAAGGTTGTCAGATCTGCTGTGGAAAATTACAAGTGCATTTTGTTTCTGTATTCATTAAGGTCATTGGTAAGTTAAGTGACTTGCAAAATAGAGAAAGTTTTCTCTTTGGTCCATACTCCTATGAGCTTTACCAAGAGTAAGTGGAAAGGCTCATGTGGCTCATATGTGTCCTTTGCAATTTTGATCACTATTTGAGTTTCTGCTCCCACTGGTAGGAAAGCACATTGTATTTGCAGGGTGAGCAACCATCCTCCTGGGCCATTACACAGGCATTTGCACACTTTGTTTCACTCAAACGTGGGATGGAGGCAAATTCAGCTGTTCAGAGATTCCTACAGGAGACACCTGTGGAAATCTAGGTGTGACAAAATGTACATTCATGCTGTGTCCATTGTCAAAGAACCTGTAGATATCAGAGGACTGTTTTTAGCTGCAGTGATTCTTTCCCTGTTTCTTTGCAGCTAAGCAAGTAGCCTTCACCTTCAGTTGAGTTCTGATATTGAATTAGTATCTCAACTAGCTACAAAACCAGTCCTGGGGGAGCTTGGGCTTGATATAGACACAAATAAATATTCCATATATTCTAATGAATATAGATTCCAAGCAATCACTGTCAGCATTAAATTGAAGCCAAGGCTCTATATAGAGGTTATCTTTTACATCTCATGAACTTTAGGCCAGAAATAGAGCTGGCTGCTCTGATAACACTCTGCCTCCTATTGCTGGGTCTGTATGTTCAGGTTTACTACAGATGGGTTTTTCCTGAGCACTCATTTAATGGTGCAACACAGCATCAAGCATGGGATCCCAGGCTAAAGCCAAGTGAGCAAATCCTGATACAAGTTGCATGCCCACTTGGCTGTTGATGGTGCAGGGCATTCACCTTTGGCTTAGCTGTCCCTTCACCTGCCCATCACAGTGCTGGGTAGGGACATGCTGAAGTCACCAAGCCCTCATGCATGACCCAGGGGAGCATTGGCTGCTGGTCCTTGTCTGTGTGCTGCAGAGGCTGTTGTGGAGGACTGCCTGTTGTTAAACAGCTGCCACGTTTCATCCAAGCAGTGCCTGCATTTTAGTGGTGGCTGAAGTGCTTCTTCTGTCTACATTGGAAAGCTCCTTGGCATAATTCTGGATGACAGATATTATTACTATATTTAATTTTTGAAACTCCACTGGAAAAGTTAAGCACTTAAAGAAATCCCTATGCTTACTACATGCAGCTTTTTTTCCCTTGTAAGAAATGACTGGAGAGTTTGTGCTTTTAATTATTATCATTCTCCCTTGAAATTATAGGCAAAGCACTCTGTGACATTTGAGACATAAATTACTGGCCCGCAGCCTTGTGCTACTGTTTCTCTATCTCTCTGCCAGGGCTGCAAATCAATTTTCTGCATTTCTTTCAGATTTTCTGAAAAAAAAACCCCAAAAATTAAAAAAAAAAATGGTGGAAAATAGCTGTTGGCACGTGGCATTTTTCCACAATGGTTAGAACGATTGAATGGAGCTGTAATAGGCTGCCTTGGAGAAGCCAGCCCCATTAAAATGCCAACCTCAGATGGATCAGGATACTCTCTCAATCTGAATTTCATAATTTTTCCACAGGAAAAGCAACATCATTTTCCTTGAGGTTTGCCTGCAGTCCTACAGCTTTGTTTTTTAAAAAGAAAAAAAAATAACAACAAGAAGATGCTCAGNATTTTTTATTTATTTTTTATTTATTTTTCTTTCTTCTTTCCTATTTTTTTTCTTTCTTTTTTTTTTCTTCTTCTTTTGTTTTGTTTTGTTTTAACTTTCAACCATGGTGCCCTCTAACCCTGGCTGATCTCTGGAGGATTTGATTTCGCTTTTGTTTATTTACTCTGGTTTTGTCCAAATTGTTCTTTTACAAAGTGACCTGGAAATTCACCTGTTTAGACTGATGTTCATTCAGCCAGTAAAATGCTTTTCCCTCCAAGCTGTATATGGTATGTTTTCAGGTGATTCTACCCATACAGAGACATTACTTTCTGACTGGAAGCATCTTTAAATCCATCCTGGCTAACTTGGGATTTAAACTCATGGGGCACTGGCCGACACTGGGGAATTTTACACCTTTAAGTTTGGCCAATTTCTCTGGGTTTAGAGGCAAACCTTACTAAGACCCATTAAGTAAAATTAAAGAAAAAAAAAATAAAGATGAGAAATTGCAGGAGCCTTTCAGTCCATCCAACAGAATTTCAGCCCTCACAGCAGGTCTATCCAACAGGGCAAGTTGCACAATTGCTGAGAGCTAGAAGAACCAGAACAGAAAATTCCTGAATTTCCAATGAATAATTCTTGCAGAATTTTTGGCCTGGTCAAATTGTCAATTNTAAAAAAAAAATGGTGGAAAATAGCTGTTGGCACGTGGCATTTTTCCACAATGGTTAGAACGACTGAATGGAGCTGTAATAGGCTGCCTTGGAGAAGCCAGCCCCATTAAAATGCCAACCTCAGATGGATCAGGATACTCTCTCAATCTGAATTTCATAATTTTTCCACAGGAAAAGCAACATCATTTTCCTTGAGGTTTGCCTGCAGTCCTACAGCTTNAAAAAAAAAAAAAGGGGAGTGAAGGGGAGTGTTGCAAAACTGTTTACAGACAAACTGTTTACTTGATATGGCAAAAACTCAAGGAAACAAAGTCACATCTCAGCTTCTCTGTAAAAACTGGTTCTTCCAACCCTCCTAGAGAGAGTCAGCTCCTGTGTTTCTGACTGCATGTTTCACAGTATCACAGTATCACCAAGGTTGGAAGAGACCTCAAAGATCATCAAGTCCAACCCATTACCACAGACCTCAAGACTAGACCATGGCACCAAGTGCCACGTCCAAACCCACCTTGAACACCTCCAGGGACGGTGACTCCACCACCTCCCTGGGCAGCCCATTCCAGTGGGGAATGACTCTCTCGGTGAAGAACTTTCTCCTCACCTCCAGCCTAAACTTCCCCTGGCGCAGCTTGAGACTGTGACCTCTTGTTCTGGTGCTGGTTGCCTGAGAGAAGAACCTCCTGGCCACAACCACCCTTCAGGTATTTGTAGACAGCAAGAAGGTCTCCCCTAAGCCTCCTCTTCACCAGGCTAAACAATCCCAGCTCCCTCAGCTTCATTGCAAGTTGGTAATGTAATGTCGTATACCATAAAGTGAGGGAACTCAGCTTGGGCTGAGAGTTATGGAAGTGTGCTGGTTTAATCCAGGTCTGGGTTAAACTTGAGCTACACCTAGCCATAATTTCAGAAGCTGCTATTTGAGCTTAGAACAGCTTGCTGCTGGCTGGTCCAACACCTGCTTTGACAAGGCAGGAGGAACTGCTGCAATATCCTTGTAAAAGAATTGTTTCAGGAGGGAAAACTGAGTTAACCTCTGGGTATTTCAGTAATGAATTGCTATCTTCATTAACAGAAAGAATGCCAGAGAGGCTAAATGAGTCAGAACAGGCAGAGACAATCCTTTAATGAGTTGAACAGGAGCTGGTTTGTAATGTGAGGTTATTGATAATCCCAGGGTTTATATAACAGCGTGATTCTAGGTCAGGGAGCAGGAAACACACTCCTGTATGCATGCACTCACTCGTGCTGTAAGATGACACACTCCTCTGAGCAGATGGCTTCAGCCTGAGTTGAGCATATGCACTCAGCAAAGATGACTTTCTTTTTTTCTTAGTGGCTAAGTCCTTGTCTGCTTTTGCACCTCAACATGTTGACTGTTTTCAGCAGTTTGCAGAGATCACCTGTGCTATTGTGGCACCAGACTGCTTTAATTCATCCCAAGAAACTCCATATGAACAGCCTTTTTTTTTTTTTTTTTTAAACTGTAAACATCTTTTCTGTAGCTTGAGAGCTACTCTCTTATTTTGCTGGTGTCCTGCCTGCGTGCTGGGTGATTGGTTGCCAGTCTGGTGCTGGAAGTGGGAGAGGGTGAAATAAGCATTGCCTCTCAGATTTTATTTCTGCTCAGTCTTGCTATTGGTGGGTTTTTATTGCTAAGGAAGATGGTTTACTTCCCCAGCAAGCTAGTATTAATGAACAAAATGGTTCTATCATCATGAAAGAAAAAAAATTTATTGGTAGAACTAATTCCCCTCTTTGTTTAATAGCCTGTCCAGTAGCAGTGCTACACTACTGAAGGACATGAGTCCAGATCTTCACCTGGTTTTGTTCTCCTAACCTCAGTCATTTTGCAGGAAGCAGTTTCTATGAGCTCTGATGACTGCAGATTGTCAGCACTGTCCTTGGCACACCTGCCAGCAGCGTCTGATTGGCTCCTTATGGTCATAGAAAAGTCAGTTTGTGACATTAGTGAAAATCTGTAACATTTTAATTCACGTTTGCTAGTCAGCTAGTAGCTGAAGCAGCCTACCTTAACTTCCCTCCCACAACATTTCCAAAGAACCTTTACATTCCCAGGCTTGATGTCCTCCATATGGACAAGCCTATTATTGAATAAAATAGACTAAATGATTATCTGGCCAGAAGGATGGCCAGAGTAACAACTTCTGAGTCCATAAGTGACACTTTTAACCATATTTGTGTGAAGCTAAAGGTATTTTCTGTCACTAAATTGTCTATTTTGTGGTGGGTTTGTGGTGTTTTTTTATTTGTTTGTTTTTAATGTACACTTACTGAGGTCA
Organism: Ramphastos sulfuratus; assembly: GCA_013399055.1. Lineage (NCBI taxonomy): Eukaryota > Metazoa > Chordata > Aves > Piciformes > Ramphastidae > Ramphastos > Ramphastos sulfuratus. The sequence goes on along the minus strand of WBNM01023356.1, from coordinate 13,641 downwards.
GGGTTTGAGTTTTTTTCCCAGACAGCAAAAAACTCTGCAGAAAAGATGAAGATGCTAACAGATATGAGCTTAATAATAAGTGCCAGACCTGTTGCTTTCTCCTTCCAAGTAGTATTTGGTGAGTGTCATTAAAGGACAACTGCTGGTGAAAACTTCACACCTTTCATAGAGCTGCTGCTCCTGGAGTCTGGTGGTGGGAGGTTTGCAGAAATGGACGTTTTTCAGCTGCTATCACTCACCTTTTAAAAAGCCACAGCTGAAAAGCAGATGCTATACCAAAGCCTAGAATTAAATTCTGGCTTCTGTCATTACCACTCACAGGGGCCAGAAAGTGGAACAGAGGAAGAAAAACATTTAACAAGTACAGATGACCCCAGGAGAGATTTTGCAAGGGTGAGCAGTGATGTTTGAGCCTGCTGCAGGTGTTAAACTACTTGAGAACAAGCACAAGTGTCAGCATGCACAGGTGTCAGTAGCTGGAAAACCACTGTGCCAACTTCAGCATGCAGGAGCAAAGCCAGGGAGCTGAGGTGCAGCATGAAGAGGATCTTTGCAACAACTTCCCATGTGAAGGAGGTTTGTGGTTCCTCAGTCTGTACTGGCAATGCACTCCCTAAAGTCTTGTGTGCCCTTTCATTGCTTTTCTAACAGTCAGTTCAGTGCAGGTGTAAAAAAAAGGGACAGGCTGTTACAACAGGAGGATTTTGCCCCTGTTCCTCATACTTCTAATCAGCAGTGGTGCTGCTACAAAGTGGTTCCTAGAAAGCATAGGACTGAGCCAAAAACACAGCTGAACTGGTGTCCCATTGCATTGGCAAGAGCAGTGAGTGCATGTCATCGAACTCCCAACTTTCACAGCACTGAGAATAGCAGGAATTTTCCCTTCTTGAATGAAATGATATATTTCTCCCTTGGCTATGGAAAAGAAACAATGGGGAAAGAAGATCAGGTTTGCCAAGAGCAGTGCATCCCTTTAATTTCTGTGTTCTCCCTGACGTGTAAAAAAAATGTGTAATAATCACAGAAAGGAATTAGCAAATGTTTCACGGTTTGAGAATGAAGTCGAAATATTTCTGACAAAACATTTTGCCACCAGAAAGAATCAAAGCTCTGTTTGACTGAAAACAGAAATTAATGAATGGCAGTTATTTTGGACAGATTGCTCAGGTTACAGCAGCAAGAAAAATGCCAGGAAATGGCATCCTGGGAAATGATAGACACCGACTCTGGAGCCCAGGAGTTCTTCTGATCTTCTCCCAGTAATTTGAACAGAGTATCTGGGTTCATGTCTAAGTGCCACAAAGAGTTCTAGCACAATGAGAGTTGGAAACACAGGCTTTTGAATAGGGGGAAATTAAATTACAATTGGAGAAGAAACTGTGTAAGACCTAAAAGGCACTTCCCAAGGAGTCCTGCAAGCCTGGAGAGAGCCCTACTGCCCCGATTTGAATGTCCCAGTTCCCTCTGCTGAGTGGATACCCTGCTCAGGTGTTTGCTATGTCTCATTTAGTTGCACAAAAGTGAGTGGGTGAAATAGTTTAGATGAAAGAGAGCGTGTGGCAAGAGATCAAGAAAATAATTACTGCTGTGATGCACTGTTGGAACTAAAAAATCTCAATTAAGGGAGAGGATAAGCAGGAAAAGCTGTTGGAAGGAAAGAGATGTATATGTATGTGTACACATATTCAGACACTCCTGCTCCTTCTTGTGTTTTCAAGGAATACTCTTGAAATCAGTCCAACAAGTGCTTTGGCTACAGCACCTTCCCCCCTTAGAGTTAGTTTAGTTTCTCAGAAACTTCAGAAATTGTCTCAGATCTTGCTTTGCACAAAGGTTTTACAGGATCTTTCAGGATGATCATTTACATTGCAGCAGGGAGCAGAGTGAGTCGACTTAATACAGAGCTGTGGAGACTTCACAACTGCAAGTATCCTCTTTTTTTTCTAGCAGCATACTTGAACAGCAAGCAACCTGTTTCTCCAGGGATGCTACAAGGAGCTGGCATGCCTGAAGAAGAAACTCCCCCTGCCTGAGATGCCTCTTTCCCAGGATGTCAGGTGAACTTGACTCTTCCTAAGACAAATTAAGTTGCTGGGGTGCTATCTAATGGCAACATTTGTTATCTTGTAAGCATTCATGCTGCAAAATCTGCTGGGAGATGGGAGTGAGTGGCATGTTCAGAGTACTTCTCTCCAGCGAAGGGTTTGGTAGGAACAGAAAGCTGGAGACAGTAAGAGTTACACAGCACAGCTTGGTGGAAAAGTGAGGCTGGTGTGTTACAGAGGAGGTTTTAAATGTATGCACTGTAGGGATCTTAGTCTCAGTTAACCCTGTGTGGATGGGTGTGAAGCAGGCTCCACACAAAGTAGGTAAGCTGTATTTAAACTGTTGGCTTCTGGTTCAGTGCAAAGGCACACAGATCTGTCACTGCTGCAGGAGGCTGGGAATAGCCACTCATTGTGCAGCAGAGACCACATGTGCCCTTAAGCTGTGCTTCTGTACCATGGCCACGCTGCAGACATGTGCATGTGTGCAAACTGCCCAACCGCATCTCTTCCCCTGGTGCTCCTGCTTGGCCAGTAAGTGCCCCTTTCACTTGTTGCATAGTGACACCTTCTGCGCATTCTCGGCGGGGTGAGCAGCAGCAGCTCTGCCGTCTCTGAGGTCAGGCACAAGGCACAGCAGTGGCAGAGAGCACAGGTGGCTTGCTGAGACCACAGCTTCCACCTCACCTGCGTGACAGCAGCTGCACTCACGCACACCTCATGCAGAGTGAGTACTTCTGACGGCAGGTGATGTGGAGCAGTTTGCTTGCCCCATCTCTTGCTCACACAAAATGCAGAGGGAGGATTTTACATGCAAATAAACACCTTCACATTTTCCCCTTGTGCAAAGAACCCTGTCTTCCTGGGTATTGACAAGTGCCATAGAGCAATGTGGTCATTGCCATCAGTGGAGCAGGCAAGCTCTGAGTGCTAGTCTTTCTGATAAAGAGACTTAAGCAAGCATACTGAGGGAAAACAAATGCAGAAATAACCAAGGTGCCACTAAATGTACATTGTGACTGCCTCCTATTCCTGAGCTCGGGAGCTGCTCTGAACTCATAGAATCATTGAATGGTATGAGTTGGAAGAGACCTCTGGAGATCATCTAGTCCAACCTCCCTGGCAGAGCAGGATCATCTAGGGTAGGCCACACAGGAACATGTCGAGGCAGGTTTTGAAAGCTTCCAGAGCAGAAGACTCCACAACCCCTCTGGGTAGCCTGGCCCAGTGCTCTGGCACCCTCAAATGAAGTTACTCCTTAAGTTCATGTGAAACTTCCTGTCTTCCAGTTTGTGCCTGTCACCCTTATTCTATCATTGGCCACCGCTGAGAAGAGGCCATCCCCATCCTCATGACCTTCATCCTCTAGATATTTATAAGCATCCCCTTTCAGTCTGCTCTTTTCCAGGCTAAACAGCCCCAGGTCTTTCAGCTTCTCTTTGTAGGAGGTTCCAGTCCCCTATTCATCTTCGTGACCCTCTGTTGGACTTTCTCCAGTACCTGTCCCTCTTGAACTGTGGAGCCCAGAACTGGACACAATACGTCCTCACCACTGAAGAGTGGAGGGGGAGGAGAACCTCCCTTGACTTGCTGGTCACAATCTTCTTAATGCACCCCAAGATACCATTGGTGTTCTTGGCCACAAGGACACATTGCAGGCTCATGGTGAACTTGTCCACCAGAACTCTCAGATCTTTCTCTGCAGAGCTACTTTCCAGCAGGTCAACCCTTCACCTGTACTGGTGCAGGAGTTATTTCTCCCCAGGTGCAGGACTCTATACTTGCCCTTGTTGAACTCAGTGCTCTAGAAGACAAAAGCTTAATCTCAATACTCAAAAGGTTGTACATGCATGCATAAGCGTACCCCAGGGCTGCTGTTAGCATGAAAACTACTGCTGCACTAATGTAGTTTTAAATGAATATATGTAAAAAATACAAGTTTGGGACAACTATGGGGAATTAGGCCCTGGAAAAACAAGACATTACATTTGTGTCATTCATACTTCCTGCTGGTGGGAGTTTGTCTCAATGCCTGCTTACCATGCCTTGTACTTGTTACCTCTCTGTCACTAAAGGCTTCACTTCATGGTCATAACAGTAATGGCAGAAAACATCAAAGGCATGACAGAAAATGTGCTGTTGCAAGCTCCCGAAGTAGGTTCAGTCAATTGTTGGTTGATTGCTTTTTTTGTTGTTTTTTTTTTTTTTTGACTCCTGGGAAATTCCTGCCTATGCACAGGTATTGCCACTGGTGAGGCTGTGGTGATATAGGTGTGGGTGGTTCAAGGTGTGGAACGATGTCATCCTTCCAGTCAGAACACGCTGATTGTGATGTTGTATCAAAGGAAACCGCTTGCAAAATGACTGCCAGCTGAACTCTGTGCAAGAGAACATGACGGTTGTGCCTGGCTGCCTCATTGAATATCCATGTGGCACCTCGTGTTCCCGTTCCTGTCTGCAGAAAGGGAGGGAGCAGATCTTCACGTGGTGATGCAATCTCATTAGAAGACAGCTGGTGTGGAGGGGAAAAGTGTCTTTTAGTCTCTTCAGCAATTTACAGCTACCCCTGAGCCTGCCAAGAAGGGTCCCCAGTGATAAATGTGTCTATGGTGGATTCAACACTCTACAGCTGGTCTCAGGAGCACAACCAGTTAGGAAGGACTCCTGCAGGTCCCGCTCCAGTGAAAATACATGTTACAGATCACAGAATGCAAAATAGCAGGGGTTGGATGGGACCTCTAGAGATCATCTAGTCCAACGTCCCCACCAGCAAAGGTTCTCCCACAGCAAGTTGCTCAGGACAACATTGAACTGGATTTCAAATTACTCCAGTGATGGAGACTCCACAGCCTTTCAGGCAGCCTGTTTCAGTGCCCTACCACCCTCAGAGTAAAGAAATTCCTCCTCATTAATACTAAAATAAATAGGATGTGTCTAATTCCTAGCACAGAATGTGCCATATACGCTCAGAACCCTACAGCAAAGGCTGTGCGAGGAGAAAGGCTGTGTGTCACACCATGAACCCACAGCACACTGAGACAACTTTGCAACAGCTAACTCTGACAGGTTGTCAGAAGCATCAGGACAGCTCCTGTGCTTCTTGGTGCCCCTCTTAGAGAGCTAACTATCACCATTTGTGATCCCTGGGTTTCTTTATGTATTTTCCAAAGGAGCTTCTGACTGTGAACTGCTTTTCTCGGTTATTTTGAGCAGATATTTCAGAACTAGGTCGAGGATCCAGAGAGGTTTACAAATCCCACATGCTTTAGAGACATGGTATCCAGTCTCACCCTTAGTTTCCCATGGCTCTAGTCCGGCTGACTCCAGCTGAGGATCTGGCACTGCTAACTTCTATTCAAAAAATAACCATGCAATATTACATGGGGAGAGGCAACAATTACCAAACCATCACATCATTCCGATTGGCTTAATAAGCCCAAACCTGTGAGATGCTGACCAAATTTATTTCCCATTCAGATCCATGGGAATCAGGAATTCCTTGCACCTCTCAGCACTTCTCAGGGTCAAGACCTTCTAACATCAGAAGGGGTTATGATTTTCTGTCTTTAAACTTTTCAAAAGCAGATGTGCTCTGCCACATATTTCCAATTACTAAAGAGGATTAAAAATTTGGGTCTGGGTTGTGAGTCATGGAGTTCAAAGTAGGTCCAGGGCTGAAATTTCTCTAACACTCAGGAGTATTTTGGCTTGATCTTATGAGGCCTGAAATTCCATTACTTTGCCCTCGCATGCAAATAAGCACTGCAATAGTTTCAGCCACTGCTAACACAGCTATTACTTCAATAAAGTGGTCCATTTGTTTTAAAGATCTAAATCAACACTCAATCCATATATTTCAAAAATTAAACAACCAAAGGACATGTTATATGGCACGAAATCTGGTTTGGAGGTGTCTCTGCTTCGGTCATTTCTGAAGTCATCAGCACTCTTTGGCTGAGTTATTCCTGCATAAATCCCTCAAGCACTTCTCACTGTTCCCTCTCCTGTACAGGCAGCTCTGCAAGCTTGGACACCCACACACTGGTGGCCTGGCTGGCAGGGCACTTACACTGGGGCCAAAGAGCTGCAGAGATCTGAATGATGCTTTAAACCCCCCAATGCCTAAATCATGTTTCCATCATGTGCATATAAGTGACCATCAGCTTCGTGGTGTGAAATCAGCAGGCTCAGAGCAGTTTTAATGAAGGTTCATCTGAGGTAAGGCAGTAAAGCTAAAGGCCACATGTTGCTTTTATTGCAATTTTCCCCCTTGCTTGCCATCCTGAGCCAACGGTTCCCTTGGAGCCCTTCATGCCTACACACACACACTGGCTGCACAGACACACAACCGGCAGCGAGGCTGCCCCGCTCAGCACGCTTAATATTCTGTCTGTGCTGGCATGCTCTTGTCTTGCTTCATAAAACCTGTTGAAAGCCAGTCAATTCATTAATCTTTTGCCAAGAGACGTTAAATGCCAAACAGGGAGAGATGATAATGACTTGACAGTTCATAAGAAAGGGCCTGATCCTGCGAGGTGCTGAGAATTGGGAGCCAGAGGGAAGAGAGGGTGCTTGGCATGCTGCAGGACTCATCTCTTCCACATTTGCTGCTCTCTCTGCCCCAGCTTGGTACACAGCTTCCAAAGTGAAGGCAGGAAGGCGCAAGCATATGATAAAGCCACAAACATGATGCCATCCTTTTAGGAGGTCTCAGCAGCCTGACCAGTCTGACACATCCCCCTGACAGAGTCTGTGTTGGGGAGGAGTTAGCTTGGCTGATGATTGAGAGCAGAAATTAGGAACAACTCGGTCTGCTGCCAACATTAAGCCAACTCTTCTCTGTGCCTGTGGCTAACTGACAGAAAAAGTCCTGGCAGTGGAAACTGCAAACCATTTGCAATGAGTAAACACCTGCACTGCCTGGTCCAGCTTTGGACTGCACCATCACTAGTGCTGGGGCTGCAAGCAGCACTCAGGGGCTTGGTGCAGCTGAGCCTCCACAGCTTCGACGCTTCTTCTCCATCCCATGTCCGAGAGCCAACCATGACACTGGGAAGGCAGGAGGAAGCAATACTGCCAGCCTCGGGCAACTGGGCAGCATGAGTCAGGCTGCAAAAAGGCAAGGAGTTTCAAAGAAAGCTTGTAGCTTTAGAGAATAATAATTGCTGGAGCATTTTTATTTGAATTTCAGATCCTGAGATTTTAGGGCTCAGATTTTTGAGCCTTTCTGAGCCAGCATCATGCTGGAGGTTATAAATATTTAAAGAAACAAGGAGAGAAGAGAGATCTTCACACGGTTGCATGACTCAAGGAACTGGAGCTTTACTAATGAAACTGCAGTAATCTTGTGTGAAGCTAATCAGAGTGGATACCACTGAGGTCAACCACTGCTTCCAAAAGGTCCCACTGGTTCCAGGGCAGTTAGTGATGCTGAAGTGATGCACTAAAAATCAAGTACACCAGCCTCCTTGCTGTACAGGAGAAGTGGATCAATACTGAATTAAAGGTGGATAAACTGCATTTAACTATATTTAACAATACCACTGATAGTACTTAAACTTATTAGGTATCAATTATCCCTCAGTTTCATAGCAGCTCACCTCCGACTCACATTTTGATTGTGTTTGATTGATCCAGCCAGAGCCTGTGACAGAGCTGATGCTGTTCTGTCCCTCAGCTCATGAAATCAGAATCTAATTTTGTGGAAACTTTTTTCCTGAGTCATTCATCAGTCCTAAATCCCCCAAATTAACCCAATCTGACATGTATCCTTTTTTGTTTCTTTTCTGATTTAAAGTGTACTTTGGCATCCTCTCCAGTTTGAAGATAGAAGAAAAAAAACTTTATAGAAAAACTGGCCTGGTGATTTCCAGTTACCAGGTATTTCTAACAGGCTTTATAAGGAAATTACAGTTTTCTGTACAGTTTTCTGCAGGGGGGCTATAAGCAGAGATCCTGCACACTTTTGGAAAATGATTCCCTTGAACACATGTGGTATAAAAGGCACCACATGGCCTGTCCTCCTCCTTATGTGAAGAGTGCCAGTTTAGTCAGCAAACATCCTCCACTGTGTGCATTCCTCAAAGGTTATCTGCAGATAGAGCCTTTCAAACTCACTGCTGCTCCTGGCCTTCCATAAAACAGGTCACTTGTGATGGTAAGAGAGGATAAGCCCAATTTCAGAGTGCCTTGATACTCTTGGAGCCACCCTTCAGGGTACTATCCTCCCCACTTGCCATCATTGGCGTGTTTGGTGGAAGAGGAACAGGTGACAGTGACTGAAGCTTGTGGCCCATCCTGATGATCTGCAGCTGTCCAGCACATGAAAAGCAGGAGTGGGTGCCTAGAGTAGCCTGTCCTTTCTTGCACCTCTAATCTGTCTTAACCCTAACAGAGTACAACCTGACAATGGACAGTAGCAGCTACATTTGGGCTGTGAGTAACATGCAAGCAGCTCCATAGCCCAAGCTACAATAACTGCTCTGTGCAGGTGGAAGATGGGATTACAGCCCAGTCTCTCCTCCCTGGACAACCAAAAGTGCCCTTGATGGGTGTGTACTGTCTCCTTAAGGAGGCTTGAAGGGAAGACTGCAGTTGGAGAGTGCCTGTCATTTCTGGAAGGCTTGTGATCATGTGCACAAGATCTTTGCACATCTTCTCCTAGGCCATGGAAAAGCAAAGGACTAGCAGCACACAGACCTCAGCGAAGGAGGGAAGATGAGGGGGCATCTTCTGGTCTTGTCTGCTCTTGTGGGTGGAAGCAGAAAGAGGTACAGTGCTTAGGCATTGAGAAATCACAATTCAGCTTGAACCCAATTTGTTTTACCACAGGTAAATCAGGAGTCAGGGACTGGGGCAGCATCCCCATCACCCACAGCCAGGCCACTTCCTTAATTTGAGCCCAAAGAGCCTGTTTCTCTTCTGGGAGATGCTCTGCCAAGCCAGACCTCTTCCATTTGTTCCCTTTGCAGGCAGGGCTGTCCTGCCTGGTGTCCACACTCAGGAGCAGGAGAGAGGCTTTGCAGTAAGACCAGGCAGCACTGCTGAAGCCAAAGTGTAAAAAAAGACAGAAACACTCCCATGTTGTAGAGCAGAGAACAGATTTTTTTGTCGTTCATTCAATCTTGCACACAAACTGTGAGCACAGCTGGGGTCTGCCTCTACCATTTGCAGGGTGTACCCAGATGTGCCAAAACTTCAGCCAAGACTTTGAGCAAGCCAATGATTCCTCTCTCCCCACATGGAGCATATTTCTGTGGTCAAATGCACCCCAAGGTAAGGGAGCAGGAGGGTTCCCCTGCCTGGGTCTGCACCAAAGCACTGCCGGTGCCTTTTGCTCTGCATTATTTGGGATCAGCTCTTTGGCTGGCAAGTGGATGTGGGGAATGCGCTGGGCTGTTGCCAGGAGGGATGTAACAGCATGGAGCAGCCTGGGTTTCTTGGGTACACCCTGTCTTGCAGCTATCTGCAGCTCAGGAGTGTTTGGATCAGCCTCTCCTGGAGTGCTGCGAGTGCAGAGCCTCAGCCCGGCCTCTTTCTGGCAGACTTGTTTATCTGGGTGTTACATTGCTTCAGGCCAAGGCTTAGTTTCTGTTGTACTTGTGCCAGTGTACACAACCCTGGCAGCTTTCGGCACATGGGAGGAGTGTCATTTTATCCCAAGTCTCCCTCGGGAACCGATAACTGTTTAACAGAAGATCAGGGAGAGGATGGAGCGGCTGGAGGGGTCCCAGCATGGGGGGAACATACCCTGGGAGCAGGAAGAAAAGGCTGGACAAGAGAGTATATGAATAATAAACTAAGGTGCTTTAAATTTTTATTTTTATGATTTGGTGGTGGTGGTGGTGGTTAGCTCCAGACTAGGATTAATGAATCCCCTGCAGCTATTCTGCTTTGACTTGATCTGGCAAAGAATATGTTAGAGAGAAAGGGAGCAGGGGGGATGGAGGAAGAAAAAGCACCACTTATCGGCATGCTTATACAGATGGGAGCTAAAAGGTGTAACCTGATGAGACATCTTTCATTTCAGACAATGCAAGCCCTGCACAGTCCCTCTGGGTCTCTTAAACAGAGATATAATAAGCTCCCAAAAGTACATTGTGCTATGGAAAGTGTTAGGAGTTAATTATGCAGGAGGCAGAAGCAGCCAAGGCATCAGGCTGAAACAAAGTTTTGCACCCAAAGCAACTCTGGGAAGCTGAAAGCAGAGCTTTGCACAGTGGGGTGCAGAGCCCAGATTTCCCCTCTTGTCATGCAGTGTGCATGCATATCTGCAGTGCAATGTAGATCCTCTGCAGCTTGAGCAGTCTCCTAAAGACCTAGGTCTCGGGACGCTTTTGAGCAGTGTTTATTGCTGCAGAGGCACACCGTCGAGCACTCAGCAGATCAGCTGTGACAGGATTCTCTCCAAAGACTTAGGTGGAAGAATGTGACCAGAGAACCTCCTGCACTGAAAGCAAACTCCCCTACCTTGGGTGAGTGGGACCGAGGAGCATTGCAAAGCACTTTTGTTTGCATGGCCAAAGCAGTGAAGCACAAGGTGAAAATTAGGAGACTCATATTCTTAATATTCTTCAGTGTTTGGTGGTGGCTATGAAACGTGGAAGAAATTCAGGGAAACCTGCAGACTCCTCTGCCCTCTGTTCACATCTGTTCACAATTCACTGCTACCTGCCAAACAATTAAAAACAGCAACCTGTTTTATTAGCTGTCACATCCCATAAAATACTGCAGGGCCCTTCATCAGCAGCTGACAGACACCCTGTCAATAATAGCTTTCCAGGTTGAAAAAAAAGAATGTTCCCAATGTTATTTCAATGTCTGGCTCTCAGAGCTTTATCTCTAGTGCCCATCACAGGAGTATTCAAGCACTCAATGCAAGGTTAACAACTTTACAATTAAGGATGTGAAAGATATATAGACACTGATTTTCATCCCACCCTGAGTTTGAGAAATAGAGGCTGAATTGTTCCATGGCTGGCCAAGGAGCAGTGCACCAGCTGAGCGTTGGGAGGGCAAGTGAGTGGCCTTGAAATAATCAGGCTTGGGAGATAATCGTCTGGAAGCTCAGAGGGACGCCTCTCCCTGCTGAGAACTGGGAAGACTGGGGAATGGCAATAGAATGCTTTTCCTTAAGTTTTGTAGTCTAGGAAAAGAGAAAATGGGGAAAAGATACTATATCATTGCACAGAAACATAGATGGCAGATCCATAAAAGCATTAGGAGCATAATGTAACCAAAGTGAGTGGACACAGGCTGTGATGTGTCTCTCTGGAGCTCTGTGACTAGATATAGCTAAGAGGTAACTTCTGCGCACTAAGTATGAGATGTGGCTCTGCTCAGCCCTGTAACAATCTGTGGAACTTATGAAGGCTTCATGGGAAAATTATGCCCAGATGCTGCCCCTGCCCTTGCTTGTGGCACTGTTGGCACCATGCTGATGAATTCACTCGACATTGGGCTGTGGCTGTTTAGCCTTGGCAGTTCCTATCCTGCTACCAGTGCTCCACTCCAGTAACTGTGAAGTGTTTAAGGCATCCAGTCTGAAACAGATTGATCCCTTCAGCACAATCCAAACTCCGATGAGGCTGCCAAATTCTGCCTGTTTCACCTCCCACAGGAACAGGGAGACTTCCCACAACGTTTCCTTTCTAAAATGTGCTTTTCAGGGCTTTAAAAAACTGTGTTCACCTCTGTTTGAGAATATGGTGCCCAAGGCTTAAATAAAAGTAGTCAAGATTGAAATCAGCATTTTGAAAACACACAGATTTATCAGCTCTTAGAACTTCTCCATTTTTAGACCTGAAGCTGTGAGGTCTGAAAACCTGGAAACTTTTTGCATTTTTTCATTGAATAGAAAGGGGATACACTCTTCTTATTTTTTAAATGCAATGCCAAATTCAATCTAAAAGACAAATATTTTCCATGTCCCGCATGCTACACCACCACAGAGTGATGAGCCCTGCCCCACGAAGCTCACAGTTTAAGTAGACCAAAGAGAGATGAAATATGTTCACGATCAAACCCTAACTTTGTTGCCAGATCTGCAGATGGAGCCCAGGCCCTTTGATTCAGAACTTCTGGATCAAGTGGCTGTTCACTCCAGCCATCTCTCCTGACATGTTCTTTCGTTTTCCATCCAGGCATTATTTTTCAGGAGGTAACGTTATGTTCAGTGCAGCTGTTTCATTGCACAGGTACTTTCTATCTGGCAGGAGATAATCTGTGATTGAATCGAGTGGGATCAAACAAAGTGAAAGGAGAAGGAAATCAGATATGAAAAATCCTGTTAAACACCTCTCAAGTGCCAGGAGCTGGCAATTTGTAAGTGATGGCTGCACCTCTGATCTCACAGGGGTTGCAGTCACATGCCTGAGCCCTGAATGGGGCCCATGGCATCGTGTATGTTTCAGGATGAAAACTGTTTGATTTGCTGGCAGTCATCTCAGTTTCATAGATCTGTTTTCAGATGTATTTTCAGCATTCCTATAGCATGGTTAGCTAATGTGGGTGAAAACTGTAGGTCAGATTCAGCCCACTGCTACCAGCACTTTCCCCTCTAACATAGGGTCTAGCAGCATGAGCAAAACCAAAGGCAGATTTTAGATCTGAATGGCAGCATTACACTTATATCAGGTTTCTTACAAATGAAGATTTCTCTCATTATATAATTCCTGGCAATTATCCCAACTACCTGATATTTTCACCCTATTTTCCTCCCAGGGATCATGACCTACTTTCAGTGGATGTCAGTTTCTTGGTAGCTTCTCATCACTGCTCTGGTTTCTTCCAGAGTAGCTTCTCCCTACAGAAATTTCCACCCCAGGAATGCTAGGGCCTTTTTGGCATAGCAGGGAGTGGTTTAATCATAGAATCATAGAATGGTAAGGTTGGAAGGAGACCTCAAGGATCATCTAGTTCCAACCCCCTGCCATAGGCAGGGACACCTCCCACTAGCACAGGTTACTCAAGGCCTCGTCCAACCTGGCCTTGAACACCTCCAGGGAGGGAGCAGCCACAACCTCCCTGGGCAACCTGTGCCAGTGTCTCACCACCCTCACTGTAAAGAACTTCCTCCTAACATCCAGTCTAAATCTTCCCTCTGCCAGTTCAAAGCCATTGCCCCTTGTTCTGTCATTGCAAGCCCTTGTAAATAGTCCCTCCCCAGCCTTCCTGTAGGCTCCCTTCAGATACTAGAAGGCTACTATAAGGTCTCCTGGAAGCCTTCTCTTCTCCAGGCTGAAGAGCCCCAACTCTCTCAGTGTGTCCCCATAGGAGAGCTAATGCTCAGACCTTTGTGACTCTCTTGTTTCAAACTTTCCTATAGAACTGCAGATACAACCTGTGCATCTGAGACCCCAGTCAGGTCAAAGGTGGCACAGGACTTGGCACACACTGCTTTAACATCAGGATTGAGGTAGAATGAGGCTGTTCTCTTCATAGCAGAAGGACCTCATTTAATGGGACCACAGTTTTCTGTACATCCATGTACTTGCAGTTGCCTGCAGTTACCCACAGGTCTGAAAACAGCCACAGAAACTGGCTGTGGTAAGAAAAAGACAGAGAGAACAAAGGAAATTCCCTAGGTTCTGGGGTG
>WBNM01023355.1:0-21018 GCA_013399055.1 Ramphastos sulfuratus | reverse complement strand
CCTCAATGTCCTTCTTGGAGTCACAGCCCCAAAACTCAACGCAGGATTCAAGGTGTGACCTCACCAGTGCCCAGCCCAGGGGGACGATCACTTCCCTGCTCCTGCTGGCCACACCATTGCTGATCCAGGCCAGGATGCTGGTGGCTTTCTTGGCCACCTGGGCACACCCTGGCTCATGTTCACCTGGCCACCAACCAACACCCCCAAGTCCTTCTCTGCTGGCCAGTTTCCAGCCATTCTGCCCCAAGCCTGGAGCCTCCATGGGCTTGTTGTGAATTTAATGCAGCACCCAGCACTTGGCTTCATTGAACCTCAGCCCTCTGGCTTTGGCCCATGGATCCAGCCTGGCCAGATCCCTCTGCAAAGCCTTCCCACTCTCAAGCAGGTCAACACAGCCACCTAATTTAGCGCCACCTTGAGCACCAACACACTCGCTGAGCCTTGTGATCAGCTCCCTGCATCACTGTCTGCCAGCAGCACTTGTAAGGGGAGAACAGTATCTGAAGGGGGCCTACAGGAAGGCTGGGGAGGGACTATTGACAAGGTCTTGTAATGACAGGACTAGGGGTAATGGGTTTGAACTGGCAGAGGGGAGATTGAAACTGGATGTTAGGAGGAAGTTGTTTGCAGTGAGGGTGGTGAGACACTGGCACAGGTTGCCCAGGGAGGTTGTGGCTGCTCCCTCCCTGGAGGTGTTCAAGGCCAGGTTGGAGGAGGCCTTGAGTGACCTGTACTAGTGGGAGGTGTCCCTGCCTATGGCAGGGGGTTGGAACTGGATGATCCTTGAGGTCCCTTCCAACCTTACCATTCTATGATTCTATGATAACATTGGTGGCTGAGTTCATCCCAGCCACCCACAGCTCCCAGCCTTTGGAGTTTCCTTCAGCATCTGTGTCACAGGAGGGCAGAGCTGAGGGACCTCCAGCATGGTCTGCAAAGTTTGTGTTGTGAGAGCTGCTTGCTGTGAGTCAGGCACTGCACCAGGCTGCCCAGGGAGGGGGTGGAGTCGCCATCCGCAGAGGTGCTCAAGAAACATGTGGATGTGGCACCTGGGGACACACCTTAATGGCCATGGGGGTGTGGGGTTGATGGTTGAACTGGATGATCTCAGAGGGCTTTTCCAACCCAAACAACTCTTTGACTCTGTGATTTCTTCTTGCTTTACCCACTCCACGGCCAGCTTGAACTGTCACCTACAAAAGCTGCCGTGGAACTGGAGTTGTTGTGGGAGGAGTGTGCCGTGTCCAAACCCCTTAAGAGCATTACCCAAAGTTCTGAGACTATTTGTATCTTGGAAGAATTTTCATCTCTTCAGCCCTTTCCCTTGAGGAAAGACCTCAGAACAATTTCCTCCTGAAACCTCGCATTTTATAAAGCGTTATCTGAAACCTCCCTTTGATGAGGTCAGGATGCAATTCTGACTCCATTATCTGAAAGCTGTTTCCTAATGAATAGGAGACTTCTGCCCAGTTACCAGAACATCATGTCTGGACACCAAAATAAAAAAAGGAAATCTTGTTCCTGTTATTAGCTTGCTGCTTGCTGTTAAAAAAGTCATTCATCGTGGTCAGCGGGGAAAAAAGAAAGTCAGCTAAAAATGCTGCCCCATGATGAAGCAACCCCAGCAGAGAGCTCTCTGCAAGGCAGCCAGCAGACATGGATTTGCTGTTCTGCAGCTGGATTTGATCTCCATGCATGCTGGATAAACACAGGCCTGGGAACTGGCATCTCCTTCTTATCTAAGGAGGAGGAAGTTCTTCACACCGAGAGTGGTAAAAGACAGCAACAGGTTGCCCAGGCATGTGGTTAAGGCCCTGTCCCCTG
Organism: Ramphastos sulfuratus; assembly: GCA_013399055.1. Classification (NCBI taxonomy): domain Eukaryota; kingdom Metazoa; phylum Chordata; class Aves; order Piciformes; family Ramphastidae; genus Ramphastos; species Ramphastos sulfuratus. The sequence continues at coordinate 19,194 of WBNM01023355.1, read as the reverse complement.
GGGACATTCAAGACCAGGCTTAATGTGGCCCTGGGGAACCTGATCTAGTTGGAGGTGTCCCTGCTGACTGTAGGGGGGTTGGACAAGATGAGCTTCGAGGGTCCCCTCCAACCTGATGCAATCTCTAAATCTCAAAACCACCAAGTCAAAAGTTCTTGCCTGTCAGCTCCTCATTGGCCAAAGTGACACCAAGGGTGTCTGCTCCATCCTTATCAATAGCTAAAGTGGGGGGCAAGGTGATGAGGCCAGACTCTTGTCAGTGGTGCCCAGTGACAGGACTAGGGGGCATGGAGCAAAGCTGCAGGTGAGGAGATTCAGACTGGAGGTGAGGAGGAAGTTCTTCAGCATGAGAGTGGTGAGACCCTGGAAGGGGTTGCCCAGGGAGGTGGTTGAGGCCCCATCCCTGGAGGTGTTTAAGGCCAGGCTGGATGAGGCTCTGGGCAGCCTGATCTAGGGTAGAGTGTCCCTGCCCATGCAGGGGGGTTGGAACTGGATGATCCTTGTGGTCCTTTCCAACCCTGACTGATTCTATGATTCTGTGGTTCTATGATTCTATGGGCACAAACTGCAACTCAAGAGGTTCCAGCAGGTCAAGGGAGGTCCTCTGGCCCCTCTACTCTGCCCTAGGGAGACCACATCTGGAGTCCTGGGTCCAGTTCTGGGCTCCCCAGTTCAAGAGAGGCAGGAAACTGCTGGAGAGAGTCCAATGGAGGCTGCAAAGATGCTGAGGGGCCTGGAGCATCTCTGTGAAGAGGAAAGGCTGAGAGCCCTGGGGCTGTGGATCCTGCAGAAGAGCAGCCCCAGAGGGGATCTGCTCAATACTCAGCAAGAGATAAAAGACCTGTGGTGAGCAGGAGGATGGGGCCAGACTCTTCTCAGTGGTGCCCAGGAACAGGGCAGTGGGCACAAACTGGAAGCCAGGAGGTTCCATCTGAAGATGAGGAGAAACTTGTTTGGTGGAGGCCTGGAGCAGGCTGCCCAGAGAGGTTGTGGAGTCTCCTCCTCTGAAAAGCTTCCAACCCCAGCTGGGCATTGTGCTGCTGGGCAAGCTGTGAGTGCCCTGCTTTAGCAGGGGTGTTGGACTGGATGATCTCCAGAGGTCCCTTCCAGCCTTCACCATGCTGGGATTCTGTGAGATTGCTGTGGTTTTCCCCTGAATTTCCACGAAGATGCTCAGAGGGCTGCAGCAGCTCTGCTGTGAGGACAGGCTATGAGAGTTGGGGCTCTGCAGCCTGCAGAAGAGAAGGCTTCCAGGAGACCTTACAATAGCCTTCCAGTATCTGAAGGGGGCTACAGGAAGGCTGGGGAGGGACTATTGACAAGGTCTTGCAATGACAGGACAAGGGGCAATGGGTTTGAACTGGCAGAGGGAAGATTTAGACTGGATGTTAGGAGGTTCTTTCCAGTGAGGGTGGTGAGACACTGGCACAGGTTGCCCAGGGAGGTTGTGGCTGCTCCCTCCCTGGAGGTGTTCAAGGCCAGGTTGGACGAGGCCTTGAGTGACCTGTGCTAGTGGGAGGTGTCCCTGCCTATGGCAGAGGGTTGGAACTAGATGATCTTTGAGGTCCCTTCCAACCTTACCATTCTATGATTCTATGATTCTATGATAATTCTCCTCACTTATGCCAAGACAGGGAAGTGCTGAGGACCAGGACCCTTCTCTTCTCAAGCTTCTCTCCACATGCCTGTGGTTCTGCCTTGCTGCGTCGCTCCTCAGTGTCTTCTGCTGCAAGAGAAGAGCCTTTGGTCCTTGGGCAACGCAGTTGGTTTGCTCTGGAGGTGGCTGACAAAGGCAGGGTCGAGCTGTTGTTTGTCTGAGGCTTTCTCCTCTCAGGGCTGTAGCCAGAGCTGGTGCTCTGTGTGTCACGTAGCGGAGATAACATGGGCTTCACTGGGATTTATTAGCTTTGTTGTGTCTGAATAACCCAGTCCGGGGGCGACTGGGAGGGGAAGCCACCAAGTCCCAGTCGTGATGTCACCCACTGGCTTATGATACTGGTGTGCTTGGTGAAGTTTGGGGACTCAAACAGGGGTTTAAAACTCTCTATCTCTGTGGTTTAAATCTCCAACCTCCTCCTTCAAGTGGTGCTAAATTCCCTTGCCGTGTGAATCCAAACTGTGAAGGCAGCTTTGGCCACAGAGGGATCCTGAGCTGCCAGAAGAGGAGAGGAGGAGTAGGCAGGAGAAGCATGAGATTTTAACTCCTTCTTGATGGCATCTAAGGGAGCAGCACTGCCTCAGACGTGGTTCTCAAGTAGGACCAAANGGCCAGGTTGGAGGAGGCCTTGAGTGACCTGTACTAGTGGGAGGTGTCCCTGCCTATGGCAGGGGGTTGGAACTAGATGATCTTTGAGGTTCCTTCCAACCTTACCATTCTATGATTCTATGAAGGGCTCTGCTGTGAGGCCAGGCTGAGAGAGTTGGGCTTGTTCAGCCTGGGGAAAAGAAGGCTGCAAGGAGACCTTCTGGTGACTTGCAGTGCTTAAAGGGCCTGATCAGAAAGCTGGGGACAGACTTTTGAGCAGGACCTGTTGTGACAGGACAAGGAGTGACCCCCAGCCTTCCTGTCAGTCCCTTTCAGGTACTGAAACATAGCTCTAAGGTCTTTCTGAGCCTTTTCTTCTCCAGACTGAACATTCCCAAGTCTCTGTGCCTGTCCTTGTACAAGAGCAGCTCCAAGCCCTCTGATCATCTTCGTGGCTTCCTCATAGGCAGCAAAGGGCCATTTTACAGGCAGAAAAAAAGAAACCAAACCCTTTTTGGGGGTGCTAAAAATGTTTCCAGGGTAAGCAGATGTTCACCACAAGTGGTTCTTGGTTACTAGTTAGAGGAGAGCTTTGCTGGTGTCTGCTGCTCATGGCTAATGCCTTTCAAACCTTTCAACCCCCAAACAATTCCTCTACACAGCATCGTTTGGTAATGAAGTTGCAGTGCAGATCATTGCATAAATCCATAATTAACAGCTAGCCTTTAAGAAAACAAACAAAGCCACACAGGATCTCCAGCCCAGCTTGCGAAATGTGCTCCTTGAGCCTCTTTAAGCATTTCATTTGGAAGACTTCAGAATATTAAAAGTGGCAGCTAGGAAAAGCTGCTGTCACGTTAGCAGATGATGGCTGATTAGTTAGGAAGAGAAATAAATCCAAAGAGAGTAAAATAGCTTCTCTGGAGGATTAGGCTAAAGATAGCAGAGCTGCATCTGCAAGAGAGAGCCTCCAAGAGAAGGAGGAATAAATGTAAGAACATCTCTGTGAGGAGGAAAGGCTCAGAGCCTGCACAAGAGCAGCCCCAGAGGGAATCTGCTCAATGCTCAGCAAGAGCTAAAGACCTGTGGGGTCAAGAGGCTCAGGCCAGACTCTTGTCAGTGGTGCCCAGTGACAGGACAAGGGGCAATGGGCACAAACTGGAAGCCAGGAGGTTGCATCTGAAGAGGAGGAGAAAGTTGTTTGGTGTGAGGGAGTTGGAGCCCTGGAGCAGGCTGCCCAGAGAGGTTGTGGAGTCTCCTTGTTAGGAGAGATTCCAAACCCAGCTGGACATTGTGCCAGCTCCTCCTGACAGTAGAGTCCCAGACTACTGAGGCTCCTGTGAGCTCTTCACAGAATCCCAGCATGGTGGTGGTTAGAAGGGACCTCTGGAGATCACCCAGTCCAACCCCTCCTAAGGCAGGGGCACCCACAGCAGCTTGCCCAGCAGCACAATGCCCAGATGGGGTTGGAAGCTCTCCAGAGGAGACTCCACAACCTCTCTGGGCAGCCTCCAGGGCTCCTGCATCCTCACACCAAACAAGTTTCTCCTCATCTTCACCCAAGGGGCTGGTGGAGAAACCCATCAGCATCCTGCTGAGCTCCATGGTGGCCAACAGCCTCTGAAACAGCCAGCACCTGCCTTCACTTGGAGCTCCATTAGGAGGAAGTTCTACAGATGCCTCAGTGGTGGTATTCTGGTTGGAAACCACATCTCAGGTCTCTTAATTGGTTATTCCCCACTCACTCCTCCAGTGTCCCCAAAGGTGATGACATGGTGATGATCCTGCCACAATTTGCCATTAGAGGGCAATGAAGAACTTTGTAAGATGTCCCCAACCACTTCCCTCAATATCTGTTGCCACCTCTGCAAGACCTCTTGGCAAGCAGCTGGATGAAGAGCCTCAGAGCATCCAAACACAGCTCTCCAGGCAGCTGGGAAGATGAAAGAGCAGCTCCTCGTGCCAGGAATGGTGAGGAACAGGACACCTGCATCCTTGCAATGCTCAACCCAGGATGACCAGGGTTTGGCCCTCTCCAGGATGGGCAACAGCTTCACTGGGTTTGCTATTCTCCTCTTCCTCGAAGGCCTTCTAGGGTGAGCCAGAGAGGCAGGGAGCAAGCACTCAGAACACCAGCACCAACACTTGGATGCCAAGAGTGGTCAGGCATTGGAACTTGCTGCCCAGGGAGGTGGTAGAGTCAGCATCCCTGGAGGTGTTCAAGAAAGGTGTGGACACCTGGGCACATGGTATAATGGCCACGGTGGTGCTGGGCTGATGGTTGGACCCCACGATTGTCTCAAACCCAAACAATTCTCTCATTCTATGCCCTCAAAGGTTTATTTATATACAAAGGAACAGAAAACACCACTCAGGAGGAGTCCTCCACAACCAGCCCAGCAACTCTTACAATAACTCACAACACACACAATCCTCCTCATGGCAGGCTATCATCATCATCATCATCACCAAGAGCTCCCCACTTTGGTTTATCTCACTTTTGCAAAAGTGAAATTTCCTTTTGGGAACCAAACTCTCTGCCCTAAAACATCTCACAGTCTAACACTTGGAAAGCAATTGCATGGAGAAAGACCTTGAAGTTGTGGTGGACTGTAAGTTATGCACCGACCAGCAATGTGCCCCTGAGGGTAAGAAGGCAAACAATGGACTCCTGGGGTGCATTCCAAAGAGCGTGGCCAGCAGATCAAGGGAGGTTCTCCTCCCCCTCTACTCTGCCCTTGTGAGACCACATCTGGAGTATTGTGGCCAGTTCTGAGCTCTCCAGTACAAGGGAGACAGTGAACTGCTGGAGAGAGTCCAATGGAGGCTCTGAGGATGATGAAGGGACTGGAACATCTGTCTGATGAGGAAAGGCTGAGAGATGTGGGACTGTTTAGCTTGGAGAAGAGAAGCCTGAGAGGAGATCTTACTAATGTTTAAGTACCTGAGGGGTGAGTGTCAAGAAAGGGCCACTCTCTTTTTGGTGGTGTCCTGTGATAGGACAAAGGGCAATGGATACAAACTGGAACCCAAGAAATTCCACCTCAACAAGAGAAACTTGTTTGATGTAAGGGTACTGCAGCCCTGGAGCAGGCTGCCCAGAGAGGTTGTGGAGTCTCCTTCTGTGGAGAGCTTCCAACCCCAGTTGGGCATTGTGCTGCTGGGCAAGCTGCTGTGGGTGCCCTGCTTTAGCAGGGGGGTTGGACTGGATGATCTCCAGAGGTCCCTTCCAACCCCCACCATTCTATGATTCTTTGAAACAGTCAAGAACTGCTTTAGAGACTACTTAGGGAACATGATTTAAGAGCACTCTCTGGCCATTTATCCTCTCACACAAGTCNCTCCCTCCCTGGAGGTGTTCAAGGCCAGGTTGGAGGAGGCCTTGAGTGACCTGTACTAGTGGGAGGTGTCCCTGCCTATGGCAGGGGGTTGGAACTGGATGATCCTTGAGGTCCCTTCCAACCTTACCATTCTATGGTTCTATGACAGGAGTGGAAGACCAGCACAGGAGGGGAAGAGTTAATTTCCTCAAGCTGTGATGTTACCTTCTCCTCCACTAAACAAAAAGGGGTGAAATGGTGTAAAGTGGTGATGACCACAGCAAAGAGCAGACAAAATCTGCATCCTGCCTGAAGACATCCATTCTCCACCAGATCTGTTCCTGGAAGTGCTTTGAGTCACAGCCCAGAATTAGGTGAACAGACAGAAATATTTTACAGCCCATCTGCTGCATTTTGGTGCTCTCACAGACACCTGCTCCACGCTGTTCTCATTTACAGGGGCTGGCAAGCACCCATCAGGAGAGCTGATCACAGACACTCAGCCCTTGAAATCCTAGAATGGTTCAGATTGGAAGGGACCTTAGAGATCATCTTTGATGATCCCTTCCAATCTAAACCATGCTATGATCTAGTTCCAAGCCCCTGCCATGGGTAGGGACACCTTCCAGGTTGCTCAAGGCCTCATCCAACCTAGCCTTGGACACCTTCAAGGGAGGGGACATCCACAACCTCCCTGGGCAACCTGTTCCAGTGTCTCACCACCCTCACTGGAGAGAATTTCTTCCTCATCTCCAGTCTGAGTCTTCCCTCTTCCAGCTCAAAGCCATTCCCCCTCATTCTATCACTACAATCCCTTTAAAAAGCCCCTCCCCAGCTCTCCTGTAGCCCCCTTCAGGTAGTGGGAGGCTGCTCTAAGGCCTCCCTTGAGTCTTCTCTTTTTTCAGGCTGAACAGTCCCAGCTCCTTGAACCTCATCTTCATGGCCTCCTCTGGACCTGCTCCAACAGTTCACATTCTTCTTGTGTTGGGAGCACCAGAATTGGATACAGTGTTCCAGATGGGGTCTCAGCAGAGCAGAGCAGTGGGAGGGAATCACTTTATTGACCAAGGCTTTATTGACCATAGAATCATCAAATCATTAAGGTTGGAACAGACCTTTAAGATCATCAGGTCCAATCATAACCCTGTTACGATGACCACTTAAACCATATCCTGAAGCACCACCTGAGTGGTTCGACGCTGGGAAGGTGGCACAATGTCACCTCTTGTCCCTCTGGTATCCTCACAGGGCTGGTTACAACAGCCCTGTGCTGCTGCTCCACCTCTCCCAGCACCAGGCAGCAGACTCACCCCAAACCCGGGGGTGGACTCAAGTGTTGGGAAAGGACCTGTAAAGATCTCACGATTACTCCTGATTGCAAATTTCCTTCCTCTGCCTTTCCATCTCCTCGTCCCTCCTCCCTCACCATGGAGCTCAGGAGTGAGTCAGCAGCAGCTGCAGGCTGGGAAGAGGGTGGACCTGTTCCGTGGTGGGGCTTTGCACATCCAGGCTGTGATCTAACTGCTGCTGCCTGCCTGCCTGCTCCAATTAAACCATCAGGAAACAAATCTGCACAGCAGGCTCCTCACCTCTGCTGTGTCCCACCAAATGGAGCTCCAAACAGCTCAGCACTCTGCATTCTCTGCTCAGAAACTTCACCCCAGAATGCCAGCATGGTGGAGGATGGAAGGGACCTCTGCAGATCATCCACTCCAACTCCCCTGCCCAGCAGCACAATGCCCAGATGGATTTGGAATCTGTTCAGAGGAGGAGACTCCACAACCTCTCTGGGCAGCCTGCTCCAGGCCTCCAGCACCCTCACACCAAACAAGTTTCTCCTCAGCTTCAGGTGCAACCTCCTGGCTTCCAGTTTGTGCCCACTGGCCCTTGTCCTGTCCCTGGGCACCACTGACNTGGGCACACTGACAAGAGTCTGGCCCCAGCCTCTTGCCCCCCACAGGTCCTTTAGCTCTTGTTGAGCATGGAGAAGATCTCTTCTGGGGCTGCTCTTCTGCATGCTCCACAGCCCCAGGGCTCTCAGCCTTTGCTCCTCACAGAGATGGTCCAGGCCCCTCAGCAGCTTTGCAGCCTGTCCAGCAGTTCCCTGTCCCTCTTGAACTCTGTGGTTCTGTGACTCCAGATGTCATCTCTGTGAGGCAAAGCAGAGGGGCCAGAGGGACCTCCCTTGACCTGCTGGTTATGTTCTGAATGCACCCCAGAAGACTTTCTTGGTCATGAGGATACATTGCTAGCTCATGAGGAACTTATTGTACAGGCATCTTTGGAATCTCTCCAGAGAAAGGGACTCCACAACCTCTCCGGGCAGCCTGTTCCAAGGTTCCATCACCCTCAAGGTCAAGAAGCAAAGTCACTCCTGGACAAACCCATTAATGCTTTATGCAGCTTCACTTTCAGGTAGCTGGATTTTATCAGATGCTCCCCCACTGCAATGGCTACACAGGAAATGTCCCACAAACACACTTGTGACAACATCCCTGACCTCACAAGCATGTCTCCACCTCCTGACAAGCTTTCATCCTGTGTTGCCCTTCTCTGGGCCTGCTCCAGACCCTCAATGTGCTTCTTGGAGTGAAGGGCCCAAACCTGAGCCCAGGACTCGAGCTGTGCCCTCCCCAGTGCCCAGTACAGGAGGACAATCACTTCCTCTTTCCTGCTGGCCACACCATTGCTGATCCAGGCCAGGATGCTGGTGGCCTTCTTGGCCACCTGGGCACACCTTGCTCATTTTCCAACACTGTCAAAAAGCACCACCCCGCTCCTTTTCTGCCAGGCAACTTTCCCAGCCATTCTGCTCCAAGCCAGGAGTCTTCATGGGGTCATTGTGGCCCAAGTGCAGGACCCAGCACTTGGCTTTGTTAAACCTCACCCTTCTGGCTTTGGCTCATTGACCCAGGCTGGCCAGGACCCTCTGCAGCACCTTCCTCCCCCTCCAGATCAACACTGTCACTCAATTTTAATGTCATCTGCAAATGAGTGAGGATGCACTGGTTATGGCAGAACCTGATGATGGTGTTGGCTCCCAAGTGCACATCCCATCTTTTGCAGCTTCCACTTTGTCTAAACCATTTCTTTCTGCTCATCTGTCAGGGCAGAGCTGACCTGTTAATTGTGCTACACTGCTGCCAGGTTTCCATGCCACACAGGAGATGCCTCAGCATATGGTGCTGCTTAATCCCAGGTTGTAGCTCTAGTTTTGAGGTGAAGAAAGTTCAAGCTGCCTCACCATTTGCCTCTCCCTGAAGGTGACAGCTACAGCCAACTGTGACAACAGCTCATTGTGTGGAAAGGCAAAATACTCACAAGATCAAGGCCATTTGTTCATGGTACACAGGTCAATACAGACCAAACTCAAAGCACCCACCAAGAGGTGACTGCAGGTCAGTCTCTTCATTTTGTGCTGGGCAATTGCCTAAGGCAAATGGGCAGAAGGGTGATGGTAGCAGCAGAAGGGAAAGAAATCACAGAACAACTACAGATGGAGGAGAACTTAAAGATCTTCCAGTTCCAACCTCCTGCCATGGGCAGGGACACCTCCCACTAGCCCAGGCAGCTCAAGGCCTCATCCAACCTGGCCGTGAACACCTTCAGGGAGGGGGCATCCAAACCTCCCTGGGCAGCCTGTTCCTGTGTCTCACCACCTTCACTGGAAAGAATTTCTTCCTAATTTTCCTCTGCAAGGCCCCCATGAGTTGTTACCAATAATGGAGCATAAGGCCAAAGAAAGGGTAGTGGCATACTGGAACAGGTTGCTGGAGGTGTTCACGGCCAAGCTGGATGAGCCTTAAGCAAGCTGGGCCAGTGCAAGGTGATCAGGAGGGTTGGAACTAGATGAGCTTTAAGGTCCCTTCCAACCCAAACCACTCCATGAACCTAGCAAATGAGTGTTTGCAACTGTTGGGTCCCTTTCTGAGCCCAGGGATGCTGCTGCTGAAAGCAAATTGGTGCTGCCAATGAGATGCCTGCCAACATCCTTGCAGGCCTCCCTTACCTGGTCACAGATGAGCTCCCACTTCTTCTCGTTGTCGTACTGCCGCAGCAGCCGGGCTTTGTCGGGCGGCAAGTTCATGGCATTCTGTGGAGAAAGGGAAAGCAGAAGGTGAGCACAAGCCCTATGACGAGAGGCTGAGGGAGCTGGGATTGTTTAGCCTGCTGAAGAGGAGGCTCAGGGGAGACCTTATTGCTGTCTACAACTACCTGAAGGGTGGTTGTGGCCAGCAGGAGGTTGCTTTCTTCTCTCAGGCAAGCAGCACCAGAACAAGAGGACACAGTCTCAAGCTGTGCCAGGGGAAGTTTAGGCTCAAGGTGAGGAGGAAGTTCTTCACTGAGAGAGTCATGCCCCACTGGAATGGGCTGCCCAGGGAGGTGGTGGAGTCACCGTCCCTGGAGGTGTTCAAGGCACGTTTGGACGTGGCACTTGGTGCCATGGTCTAGTCTTGAGGTCTGTGGGAATGGGTTGGACTTGATGATCTTTGAGGGCTCTTTCAACCTTGCTTATACTGTGATACTGTGAGGGACCTCAGAGGGCTTGGGCCTCAGCAAGCCAATGGATGCAGCTGCTTCAGCTGCTCTCTGTGAAGCCCTGCTGCCAGCATTCACAGGATCACACAGAGTCAGGGGTTGGAAGGGACCTCCACAGATCATTGAGTCCAATCCCCACTGCCAGAGCAGGACCACAGAATATAGAGCAGGTTGCACAGGAATGCATCCAGACACGGCTTGAAAGTCTCCAGAGAAGGAGGCTCCACAACCTCTCTGGGCAGCCTGTTGCAGTGCTCTGTGGCCTTTACAGTCAAGAAGTTTTTCCTCATGTTGAGCTGGAACTCACTGTGTTTGTACCCATTATCCCTTGTTCTATCACAGGGCACAAGTGAGAAGAGTTTGTCCCCTCCCTCCTGACCCCCAGCCCTCAGGTATTTATAAACATTGATTAGATCCCCTCCAAGTCTTCTCTTCATCAGACCAAACAGCCCAGGTCCCTCAACCTCTCCTCACAGGGCAGTGCTCCAGCCCCTTCAGCATCTTTGCAGCCCACCCTTGGACTCTCTCCAGTAGATCCCTGTCCTTCCTGAGCTGGGGAGCCCAGAACTGGATGCAATATTCCAGGTGAGCTCTCACCAGGGCAGAGTAGAGGGGGAGGAGAACCTCCCTCGACTTACTGTTCAGGTTATTCACAAACATTCCCTCTCCAGGCCCCCAAAGCCTCAGTCAATCACAAGGCATCAAAGAACACATGGTGGGAGGTGAGCAACTGGAGCTCAGGACCGACCACCTCTGTCTGGAAGACTGGACAGGGCTTCCTCACACTGCCACAGCACCAGAGCCACCTCCCACCCCAGATGGTTCCTCATGGTGCACCACATCCCCTCTTCCCTTCATTAGCCCATGTCTGAGCACACTGACGAGGGAAACACACTTCAGAAGGTGACCTGACCCCAGAGGAGCTCTTGAAATGCCATTGGTTCAACAGCAGGATGCTCTGCAGGTTCTGAAATCTCACCACATCCAACTCCATCTGGGTGACTCGGATCCCAGAGGCAGGATTGCTGCTGCTGCCCACCCTGGCCTTGGTTTACAAGGTAAGGATCCCCAGGCTGCGAGTGACAACTTGCAGCAGCAAGTCAGGAGGCAGGGGAGAGGCTACCATGAGGTGATGCCTATCCTTTGCTGGCTGCTTTGATGTCAGCTGAGCTACTTCTGCATGGGCAGCTGCCTAAGGGTGGGCAGCACAGGCTGGCTACTTATCTCCAAGGCAGCTCTCCCAAGAGCCATGTCTCTAGGAGGCTCAGAGGAGTCCTTCTGCCCCTCTACAACTCCCTAAAAGAAGGATGGGGCCAGATGGGGGTTGCTTCTCCCAAGCAAGAAGTGATAGGACAAGAGGAAACAGCCTCAAGTTGCACCAGGGGAGGTTTAGGTTGGACATGAGGAACAATTTCTTCCCTGCAAGGGTTGCCAAGCCCTGGACCTGGCTGCCCAGGGCAGTGGTGGAGTCTCCACCCCTGGAGGGGTTGTGGTGCCATGTTGCTGAGGGCCGTGGTTTAGTGGTGACCTGATAGCTGGACTTGGCCATCTTAAAGGTCTTTTCCAACCCCAATGATTCCATGATTCTAAACATGCAGCATAACTGCCATGCTTACACTCCTGGAGAGCCCAGGAACACCTCAAGAGTTTCACAAACACCAGCTCTGGAGAGGCTTCCTCTAAGTCCAGTGGTGCACAACAAGCCAAAGAGGCTGAACAAGAAACTCGCCAAGCACCTCTTGACCTCCAGCACCTCACAGTCCACCTCACATTCCCAGCCCAATTAACCCTTGAGGACCACAAGCCTCTGGCCATCCCCACACCTCCCCAGGGCATTCATGCCTTGGTTGCTCTGCTAAGTCACAGGCCAGGCTGCCAGCCTGCTCCCAGCTCAGCACAGCCCAGGCTGCTCCTGAGCCAGCTCCCTCCAGGCTGCAGCTCGAGATTTCCCTCTCCCTGGGATCAGTGGCAGAGCCTGGGCTGGCAACCAGGAGGGTTTGGGTGTGATCCAGCAGCAGCTGTGACATTCCTGCCCGCCGGCAGCTGCGAGGAGGCAGGGTGGAGGGGTGGAGGCTGCAGCAGCCATCTGCTTTCCCAAGCCCAGAGGGACCAGCCACGGGCAGGCTCAGGGCAGGGTCCCCCTCACCCAAGGACATCTGTGAGCAGCCACCAGTTCCCCTCCCACTGCTGGAGTCTGCCAACTGAAGGCACAGGAGCACAGGTAGGGATGGGGATCATGAAATCATAGAATGGTTTGGGTGGGAAGGGACCTTAAAGATCACCTAGTTCCACCCCCTGCCATGCACAGGGACACCCTCCACTACACCAGGCTGCTTGAGGTCACATCCAGGCTTGGAGCCTCCACAACTTTTCTGGGCAGCCTGTCAGAGTGTTCCACCACCCTCAGAGTAAAGAACTTGTTCCCAACGTCCAACCTAAATCCACCCTGCTCCAGGTCCAACCATTGTTCCTCACAATTCTTAACAGTCCCTCCCCAGCTCTCCTGTAGCCACTTCAGGTACTGGAAGATCTCCCTGGAGCCTGTTCTGCAGGCTGAACAGCCTCAGCACTCTCTGTCCTCATAGCAGAGCTGCTGCAGCCCTCTGATCATCTTTGTGGCCTCCTCTGGACCTGCTCCAACAGTTCAATGTCCTCCTTGTGCTGGGGGGACGCAGTACTGCAGGTGAGGTCTCACAAGAGCAGAGTATAATGCATGCCCTGAACACCATCCTTCCACACCCCCAGTGTGACAGTGCATACCTCCCCTCACTGGGAATACTATGGAACACCAAAGGACCCTCCTGGTCCCCACACAGCCATGGATGGAGGCAAGGACAGGGGCAATGGTTTGAAACTGGAGCAGAGTAGATTCAGGCTGGACATCAGGAGGAAGTTCTTCACTATGAGGGTGGTGAAATATTGGAACAGGTTGCCCAAGGGATGTGGTAGAGGCCATTCAAGATGTGGCCCTGGACAGTCTGCTGTAGTTGGAGGTGTCCTTGCTGACTGCAGGGCAGTTGGAGAAGATGAGCTCTGAGGGTCCCTTCCAAGCTGATGCTAAGCTGTGATTTGGTGGCAGCCTGGCTCTCCAGCCAGTGCCACCCTCTGCACCTTGCAGATGTATTTGCCATGGTCCCCCAAGACCTCACCTCCAACTACCCTGCCTGAGAAGCATCACCAGCTCCTGGGGATCCCCTCCACACCCTCCTGCTGTGATGCTGCCTCTTCCTGAAGCCTGTTTTCCATCAGATAGCAAATTCTCTTCCTTTTGCTCATCAGGGCTGTCATGTTGACAGTATTTATAGGCAGTGATGCTATCTGTGCTTGATTCTCCTCTCAAGTCTCTCATCATGATGTTCCTTATCAGTTCTCCTCACCGGTTTAATGCACTTCTTGGTATTTTTCCTGGGGCTTTTTCAAGCTTCATTCCTTCCCTCTGAGGATGCAAACAGATTTCAGAGCTAGCTAAATCCCAGCTGGAGGAGAAGCTTCACTGCTTACCTGCAATCCACCAACCCTTGTCAACCTCTGATCTCCTTACAGCTAATCAGCTTACCCAACCCGGCTGGCACTGGGACAACAAATCTGCCTGGAAACCATTCCAGGATTCCATGGTGGCAAAGAGCTCAGCAGGGATGAAAGCTCAGAACTAGGAAAACAAGATCCAGGCAGCAGGTTCCAGTGATCTCATTTCAGAACGAGTTAAATCTGATCTCAGTCTGAAATGTGAGCTCCACAGAACCATCTCACGTGTTTCAACAACAGTCACAGCACCTCACTTCAGGTCCCCCCTGCCCCAGTCCAACAGGTAGAAGCAGTTATGAACATGCTGTGTGCAACCAGCTTCACATCCTTGCACCTTCTTCTGCTCCTACTCACTTCTCAGCGTCAGATTTCAAGCACTTTTGTAACCTGCTTGTCTGCAAATCCATCACCAGGCTATGGACAGGACCCTCTGCTGAAGCAAACCACAGTGGTCACCCCAGCAACCCCTGCAGCCTCTGCCATCATCTGTTCTGGTGAGAACTGGGAAGGAAACTACTACTGCTGTTGGCTGCTCTGCTCTGGCCTCATCATTCACACAGTAAGGGGAGAATGCACTCAGACCAGGATGAAACTGGACCAGGAGGGGATGAATTTAGACCAATGTTTTCCACTTGACAGAGTCAGATTGACATTAACTTTGATGTTTCAGACATAAATTGGCTTGAGTGGCTTTCTCAGCCAGTTCAACCAGAGAGAGTCCAGGGGAGGCTGCAAAGCTGCTGAGGGGCCTGGAGCTTCTCTGTGAGGAGCAAAGGCTGAGAGCCCTGGGGCTGTGGAGCATGCAGAAGAGCAGCCTCAGAAGGAACCTGATCAATGCTCAGCAAGAGCTAAAGGACCTGTGGCGGGCAAGAGGATGGGGGCAGACCCTTATCAGTGGTGCCCTGAGCCAGGCCAAGGGGCAAGAGGCACAAACTGGAAGCCAGGAGGTTCCATCTGAAGATGAGGAGAAACTTGTTTGTTGTGAGGGTGCTGGAGGCCTGGAGCAGGCTGCCCAGAGAGGTTGTGGAGTCTCCTTCTGGGCATTGTGCTGCTGGGCAAGCTGGTGTGAGTGCCCTGCTTTAGGAGGAAGGTTGGAGTGAATGGTGTCCAGTAGGTCCCTTTCACCCCCACCATGCTCTGTGTGTCTAATTGCACTCATTTACTGGAAGCTATCACAAGACACTCTCACTCACAACCTGAGGCCCTCTGCTTGTTGCGCAGATTTATTGCCCTCTCCATCTGCAGAATCACATCTCCTGATCCCTGGGAGCTCCACACCCTTCAGCTTGACTATCCTGCAGTCTGCAAGCTGGTGCTGCAGCAGCTCTGACCCCACTCAACACACAACTCCCTCTGTCAGGGGCTGTAGCAAACCAACCTTCTTTCCTTGTACAAAATACTACAGAAGTAGATTATAGGAGACCATGGAAGTCCAGTTCCTGGAATCATTCCAGGTCGGGTTGGATGGGCCTCTGAGCAATAGGATCCCTGCTCATGGCAAAGGGCTCGAACTAGATGACTTTAAAGGCCCCTCCCAAGCCAACCCAGGCTGTGATTTTATGATTTTAGGCTCACACATCCTCTAAAACCTGGACTAAAGCTGTTCTTCAGCACTAAGGGTTAGAACTAGATGACCTTTAAAGGTCCCTCCCAACCCAAGCCAGGTTGTGATTCTATGATTTTATGCTCACACATCCTCTAAAACCTGGACTAAAGTTGTGCTTCATCACTAAGGGTTAGAACTAGATGACCTTTAAAGGTCCCTCCCAACCCAAGCCAGGCTGTGATTCTATGATTTTAGGCTCACACATCCTTTAAAACCTGGACTAAATTATTCTTCAGCACTAAGGGTTGGACCTAGATGATCTTCAAGGTCCTTTCCAACCCAAACCATTGTATCATTCCAAGTTTCAGCTGCTCTTCTTCTTAACAACCATTCCCTGCTGGAAAGCTGGTTTCTAACCCATGGTGTTTGAGGTGAAATGGGAAGCACTACATTTTCTTTCTGTTGATGCATGGCCCTGCACCAACTGGCTCCCTGAAACCCAAGCCTGCTGCATCTCACTGCCCAAGCTACAGCTGCTGCCGCAGCAGCTACAGTGGAGGAAGCTACTGAATTGGCTTGGCTTGACCCTCCTGGCTGCAACACTTCTGTCTCCACTCAGAACTCACCAGCTGGATTTCTGGGGATCACTGGAATGACTCACAAACCTCTTTCCTGGCCACTTCCATGTCTGTGGGCTTCACAGCAGCATTCTTTAGGTAAACTACAGGTCCGTGAGCTCCTTCCATCTTTAATTAGAGTTCATGCTTTGAAGGCTTTGGGGATTGTAGATTCCCCAATCCTGATAGAACCTAAATCCCTGCTGTTGTCTCCACTGTCTCCTCTCCTGCCTGTGTCACCAGTCAGGCTGTCCCTTACTGTCACTCATGCACTTAGGCAGCTGCAGGCTGTCAGCACAGCAGACTTCAAGCAACCAGAGAATCATAGAATTGGAGCACTGCCAGGTCACCACTAACCCACAGCCCTCAGCACCACATCTGCAGAGCTTTGAAACCCCTCCAGAATTGGGGACTCCAACACTGCACTGGGCAGCCTGGGCCAGGCCTTGACAAGCCTTCTGGGAAAAAAATTGTTCCCCATGTCCAACCTAAACCTCCCTCAGGGGCAGTTGAGGCTGTTTCCTCTGGCCCTGTCACTTGTTCCTTCAAGGAAAAGCCAAATCCCCACCTCACTGCAATCTCCTTTCAGGGAGCTGTAGAGAGCAATGAGGTCTCCCCTCAGCCTCCTCTTCTCCAGACTAAACACCCCCAGATCCCTCAGCTGCATAAGACCTCTTCTCCAGACCCTTCAGCAGCTTTCCATTACATCACACTGCTCTTAGGACTGATGAGGAAGGAAGCAAACCTCTGGCACATCTCTGCCTCAGCGTCTGGGAAGCATTGGAAATTTGGTGCACACTACCACTTTACAGCCTCCAAGGGAGACATTGAGGTGCTGGAACATGTCCAGAGAAAGGCAACAAAGCTGGTGAAGGGTCTGGAGAACAGGGCTAGTGAGGAGCAGCTGAGGGAACTGGGGGTGTTCAGTCTGGAGAAGAGNCAGGCTGCAGAGCCCCAACTCTCTCAGTCTGTCCTCACAGCAGAGCTGCT
This sequence comes from Ramphastos sulfuratus, assembly GCA_013399055.1. Classification (NCBI taxonomy): domain Eukaryota; kingdom Metazoa; phylum Chordata; class Aves; order Piciformes; family Ramphastidae; genus Ramphastos; species Ramphastos sulfuratus. The sequence goes on along the minus strand of WBNM01023355.1, from coordinate 2,412 downwards.
GCAGCCCTCTGATCATCTTCGTAGCCTCCTCTGGACCCACTCCAACAGTTCCATGTCCTTCCTGTGCTGGGGGCTCCAGAACTGCACACAGGACTCCAGGTGGGGTCTGAGGAGAGCAGAGTAAAGGAGCAGAATCCCCTCCCTTGCCCTTGCCCATACCTGAAGAACTGTGTGGCCATGGCACTTTGGGACATGGTTTAATGGCCATGGTGGTGGTGGTGGTGGGTTGGAGGTTGGACTGGATGACCTTAGAGGCCTCTTCCAACCCAAAGATGCCTGTGGTTCTGACTCACCAGCAACCCCCTACAAACCCAGCTGCGGCACACTGCACTCCAAAGCAAGCGCAGCTCCATCCTGCAAGGCTCTGTGCTGTCTGCAAGGGCTGCTTTCCAACCCTTCCTTTGGCTCTCCAAAAACACAACTTCTCCTTTTCCCCCACAAATTCCAACGTTATTCATGTCTCCTCCTGCGTGCCAAATAACATAGGTAAGCTTTCCACTGCCTTTCCTCGGGGCTGGCATTCTAAAGCCAGAACTTCCAATTAATGGCAGTAGCAGATGGAAAACTGGGATGGGGTGGGGGGAATACAAGCAGACCTCCAAACTATTAAATTGCTGAAGAGTTAAAAATACAAGCAAGGAAATGGATTTACTTTTAACCTAGGAAACAAAGCCCAGCTCAGTCCAAACTGGCAGCCCCGACGGCGTCTGAAAGCTTGGGGCTGGAGCAGTCGGTGACGGTGCTGTGTACTGGGATGTGCAAAGATCCAGCCTCATCCCAAGATGAGATCCCAAGCCTCATCCCTCATACCAATCACTGAATGGTAGGGGTTGGAAGGCACCTCTGGAGATCATCCAGTCCAATCCTCCTGCCAGAGCAGGATCACCTAGGGCAGGTCACACAGGAACAGATCCAGGTTGGCAATGAAAGTCTCCAGAGAAAAGAGACTCCACAGCCTCTCTGGGCAGCCTGCTCCAGGGCTTCAGCACCCTCACACCAAACAAGTTTCTCCTCCTTTTCAGGTGGGACCTCCTAGGTTCCAGTTTGTGTCCACTGCCCTTTGTCCTATCACAGGACACCACTGAAAACACTGTCCCCTTCTTGACACCCACAGTTCAGATATCTGTAAACAATAAAATCCCCTCTCAGGCTGCTCTTCCGCAGACTGAACAGCCCCAGGTCTCTCAGCCTTGCCTCATCAGACAGATGTTCCAGTCCCTTCATCACCCTCACAGCCTCTGCTGGACACTATCTGGTATATCCCTGTCCCTGTTGAGCCTGCAGAAGAGCAGCCCCAGAAGGGATCTGATCAATACTCAGCAAGAGCTAAAGGCCCCTTGAGAGGCAAGAGGCTGGGGCCAGATTCTTGTCAGTGGTGCCCAGGAACAGCTCAAGGGGCAATGGGCACAAACTGGAAGCCAGGAGGTTCCACCTGAAGAGGAGGAGAAACTTGTTTGGCGTGAGGGTGCTGGAGGTCTGGAGCAGGCTGCCCAGAGAGGTTGTGGAGTCTCCTTCTGTGGAGAGCTTCCAGCCCCATCTGGGCATTGTGCTGCTGGGCAAGCTGCTGTGGGTGCCCCTGGATGATCTTCAGAGGGCACTTCCAGCCCTCACCATGCTGGGATTCTGTGCTGCAGAGGGTTAAAGCCCCCAGCTGGTTGAGTTCATCCGTGTCACAGCAACACTGAAAGGTTCAGCAGCACTTGTGGCTTCACTAAGGAAAGGACCAGCACCCAACTACAGGTTGGAACTGCAGAGCAGCTCACACCAGCATCACCACCACACACTGGATGCTGCTGGTGGCACAGCTGAGCTGCAGTTCTTTTGCCTAACTTATTCCTTCTTTTAATGAGAATTCAAAGGTTTCAATGCTTTGGAAAAGCAGCACAGCAGCAACCTGCCTGACTCCAGAGCACAACCACTGCTAATTAATGGCATTAGCTGCTTGCTCTTCCTTACTAATTTCATCATCTCTCAGTCTTTTATTTAGGAATCATGACATCAATGTGCTAGCAACCAACACAACAAACTGCTCCTGATCCATTTATTTGCCTTCAACATCCCACGTGTGTCACTAAGACAAACTGAACATATTCATCCCCCCTACCTAAAATATGAGATGCTTCCTCCAGCCTACTCCTACCTGCTGGATGGGGATGGAAAAATTTAGCCCTGCATCACTCCAGCAGCAAAGCTCAGCCTGGCAAGGCAAGATCAGGCACGCAGTGCTGCCAACTTCCAGTTTAAAGCTATTCCAGCAAAGAGTTAAATTTCCTCACTCTGCAATGGCACTGTCAAAGAAAATCAAAGTATTCCAAGAAAACCTTACCACACATTCCCAGCATGGTGGGGGCTGGAAGGGACCTCTGCAGATCATCCATTACAACCCTCCTGCTACGCCAGGGGCACCCACAG